>JAPYXV010005376.1:0-10585 GCA_028533065.1 Trachops cirrhosus | reverse complement strand
CTAAAGAACTTATGACACATGGACTGAACTAAAGGGGGGGAATGTGGGTGGGAGAGGGTATTCAGGGTGGAGGGGAATGAAGGGGGATAATAGCACAACTGTAATAGCATAATCAATAAAATATATTAAAAAAAATGTGTGGTTGCCTCTCATGCGCCCCTCACTGAGGGCCCAGCCTGCAACCCAGGCATGTGTCCTGACTGGGAATCAAACTGGCAACCCTCTGGTTCACAGGCTGGCACTCAATCCACTGAACCACACCAGCCAGGGCAGTAATTTGTTGTAGATGCAGGAAATAGCAGACACTAGAGAGAAAAGTTTCACAGCAGATCAGGTGAGAGAATTAAGGCACGGAGTCAGAAGTGAGCACAGATACAGTGCGAGGAAGAGAAAATGAAAAGGGGGTGAGGGGCCTGGCTGAGAGAGAAGATATGAATGAGAAAAGCTGCCTGTGGTTTGATTTACACACCCCTCTGTATTTCCACTGCAAATTATTCGTGTCTCTATCCCTTCATGCTGCCTGCGCAGTCTTTCTCTGGTGTCTCTCTCCCACTAGAGCTATAGGCCTATAAACTGGGCATATGCTGGGTGCATTACAAATACAATCTTGTTTAATCCTCACAATAGACCTGAGTAGAAGGCCTTATTATTCCCATCTTATGAAGGAAACTGAAGCTGAGGAAAATAATATAATTTTCCCTAGATCACAGAATTTACCAGAGTGGGGATTTGAACTTTGGTCCATCTGACTCTAAAGCTAAACTCTATCCACTCACTATACTACACTTTGATTTCAAAACTGTAAAGCTCTATACAGATATATGGTATATAATATTGCTGTTATTCATTTTTCTCTGCAGCTTGAAGAAACAGGTGGGGGATAAGATGGTATCTTTCCCCCTCTTCCCTGTAGCTTGAGCTGTTGCCCAAGAACTGTGTAAGCATTGCAGGGGTGCATGTAATATACTGCTGAGAGTTCCACTGCTAAATAAAATGACCTGGGAATAAAGACGACTGCAGAGCGGTATCACTGGAGAGAAAGTGATATTAGAACCGAATGAGAAGAAAAACCACATCGCAGACCGCTCTTATCTATGGATGACCAGGGCAGTTTCTTCTGGCAGATCTGCACTCAGCATTTATAGAAACAACATTCAAATGGGAAGTAAAGGAGTGTTGGCACTGGGGGAGGAAGATGGCAGTCAGAAAGAGCTGGCAAGGAGGTAGGCATGGACAAAGCACCTTAAGTTCCCCCAGAAGTTATAGAACTTGTTAATTCAAGGCACTCAACTAATTGGTAACCCTCTTCCCTTCCTTTGAGTTGGGGCCAAGGATTTGGCTCTGGTATGGTCTGTGGGGTTGGGGAGCCAAGGTCTGGCGTGGGCCCAACTGGGAGATGGGTTACAAGGAGGAAAATAGAACAAATAAGTAAATGTGGAGAGGATACCAGGAGCTAAGTTTCTTACTGCTGTAGAAGGCAGTTACAGACATGTAAAGGAGGAAGCTAAAAAAATTAAAACGTGATTAGATTAGAACTGGAGGTATCAGCATAAGCTCACAAGTTTTAATATAGAAAGAGGTCTAAAAATAGATAATAGAGGCATGTGTATGTACATGTATGCATAATTCTTAGCTTCTCAGTGAGAGGACCTAAGCAGGACACCTAAGCAGTGATGAACATACCAGATGCCCAGAACTTAGCTTCTAAATGCCATTCCCACCGAAGGAACAAGGGACCCTAAAAAGGCGAATACCCCAGGGCCGAGGCAGGGAGGCCCATGATGAGCCTGGTGCACTTGGTTGTGTCAGAAAATAAGTGCTCAAAACAATGACCAGGGCGTGTAAAAGGAGGTGAAAAACCAGTCTGAAGGGGGTTCATATGGCCAAATCGGGGACTATTTGAGCATTAACATAAATAATGATGGATCATGTAAGAAAAAAAGAACATTAGTGGGAAAATTGGTGAAATCCAAATTAGGTCTGGTGTTTAGTATAATACTGTACCAATGTTTAACTTGCTGGCTTTGATAACTGTACTATGGTTATGTAAGACAGTAATATTAGGGGAACTTGGAAGAAGGGAATATGGGAAATCTGTACTATTTTTGAAATTCTTCTTTTTTTAAATTTTTAAAGATTTTTATTTTTATTTATTTTTAGAGAGGGGAATGAGGGGAGAAAGAGGGAGAGAAACATCAATGTGTGGTTGCCTCTTGCACACCCCCTACTGGGGACCTGGCCTGCAACCCAAGCATGTGCCCAGATGGGATCAAACTGGTGACCCTTTGATTTGCAGGTTGGCATTCAATCCACTGAGCCACACCAGCCAGGGTGAAATTCTTCTATAGGTCTAAACTTATTCCAACATAAAGTTAAAATGAGATAGTTATGGCTACAACCCATTGAATGAAATAGAAATCTGTGAGTCCCTATCATAAATAAATGGGGAAAAGAGAAAGCTTTTGCTTAAAATATAATGCCAACTAATAAATACAGCAGAAATGACAGAATGAGAAAAATCATCTTTTAACAACTATGTTAGTAATAAATAATTCAGGTGGTAAAATAAGTCAGTGAAATATGAGAAAAAGGATGTTTATATGGCTTCAAAATTTCTCCTGGCACTAATTAAATCAACTGCGTATCAATAAATAGAAAAAACTGGCAGACACCATGTAAACCAAGTAATAAAAATGAACACCACAAGCTGCGGGACAAACAGACACTGGGTGCCTCTTGGCGTGAGTTACTGAGAACGCAGCACCACCTCCGCATAAATTCCACAAAGTAACTGGCCTGTACTCTTCAAATTCAAGGTCATGACAGATAAAGAAAGGACGACTTATTCTTCTGGACTAAAAGAGAAGAAAGAGACAAGTACATGTGACCCATAATTCTGGAATAAATTCTGGGTTATAAAAACAGCCCTGGCTGGTGTGGCTCAGTAGATTGAACACCAGCCTTCGAACCAAAGGGTCGCTAGTTTGCTTCCTAATCAGGGCACATGCCTGGGTTGTGGGCCAGGTCCCCAAGTAGGAGGCGTGTAAGTGGCAACCACACATTGATGTTTCTCTCCCTCTTTCCCCATTCCTTCCCCTCTGTCTAAAAATAAATAAATAAAATATTTAAAAAACAAAAACAAAAACAAAAACATGACTGGGACAACTGGTGCAATGCAGTGGGGCCCATGGATTAAATGGTAATACTGTACCAACGCTAATTTCCTGGTTTTGCTGGTTGTGGTATGGCTACACAGACTGTGTCCTTACTTAGAGGAAATACACAGTGAAGTACTGAGGTGTAACAGGGCATCCGGTCTGAAATTTGAAAATTCGTATCACTTAGAAGAAGTATGTATGTGCCCCTACGTGAGTGTGTAAGAGAGAGGGGGAGAGAGAACTGTTAACTGAGGAATCCAGGTGAAGGATATACAGGAGCTCTATGTGCAATTCTTGTAATGATCCGAACGATCTGAATGTCTGAAATGAACTCACAGAGAAACCCTAAGCTTGACGCAGCCAGAGGAAGGAGGAGCTCTATTTCAACAAGTCAGTAGAGGGAACTCAGGAGGATGGGCAGAAATGGAGTCACTGGTAATTTCTTTGATTGAGGATGTACCCAATGAAGTGAACAAAGTGCCTATGTAGAGAAATCTCTTCTACAAGAGTCAGCAGAAGGCAATCATTACATTCCCGAGAGCAGAAGATGTACTAACTTCCTCTCTGAACATAAAAAAAATTTGAGAAAGTTACTTAAAGCAGAGAACGCCAGCTTAGCCCAACCTGTTAAAGAGGCAGCTTTGGGGACATCCCCACTTCTGCCTCCTGCCTGGGTACTGGCTCTGCAGTTCTCCTGAAGCTGCCTGGCTTTTGGCTGGGGCAGAAGCTACCAGAATTTTCCTGGGCAGGTGGAGGCTGGGGAAGTGAGGGGATGGACCCCAGGCCAGGCCCAACAGAAAGCTGGCAACACTGAGCAGGCCGCCTGCCGCCCGCCGCCCAGCCACCTCGGGGCCGGGAACAGGATCTCGGGCGGGGAGGGAGGGAGAGCAGGGCAGGCACAGTTCCTGAGCGCCACTCACTTGTGCCAAGTACCCGTGTGTCCCTGCATTTCATCCTCACCACTAATCCTGTGAAGGGGCTGGGTCAGGGTTATTAACTTTACCGCAGAGAACAAAACACACTCGGGGAGGTTAAGCACCACGCTCGGGGGGTCCCAGGCCAGTGACTGCAGAGTTCTGACTCAGGTCCAGGTCTGTGTGGCAGCCAGGCCCACGTTCTTTCCACTCCACTGGGCTGGGTCTCTGTCATCTGGGAGCTTGTGAATGGTCTGAGATTCTCCCCCTTTGAAGATTTTTGAGTCAGAACTACAAGAGTAGTAACTTGTATCAAACCAGCCCCCAACTGAGTTTCTCCCCAGCCTTAGGATTCTTTGACTTAAGGGAGGCAGAGCTTTAGAGAACCCCTTGAAATTGCACTAAAAAAATAGTGTGTGGGTTTATAAAGATTTATTTTGGCCAGAAGGTCTCTGGCTTTCATCAGGTCCTCAAAGGGATCTGCCTCAAAAAAGGTCAATAACCACTGCTTTAAGCATTATTTTGTCTGATTCTCTCCTTTAACAGATGAGGAAATGGGTTTCGTGAATTCTATTTTCTGCTGCAAGCTTATGCTGCTTTTTCTGGAGCGACAACAGCACAACCTACGCAGTTCTCTTACGAGTAGCTTCCGCTACTTCCCTCGTGCTGTGGAAACATCCCAGGGAGGCCAAACGGCAGGATGAGTGGCCAGCACTTCATTTTTCATAGAGAAATGGAGAGTCCCTAAGGAAGGGAGGTCTGGCTCTTGGCCCAAAGCACCATGAACAATGAGTACACTCTATGTGAACCAAGGCCATGTGAAGAGAGTAGATAGCAGAATTATAATAGTTCAGAGAAATGACTGTTTAGACCAGGCAGGTTTGCGGAAGGTATGTGGTTGTCTCATAGGCACTTTAAACCCTGGACCCAGCCACTTTTCAGCCTGTTTAAAAATGAGAATCTGGGTTGATAAGAGAAGTGGCTTTGTCCAAAAATAGTCATCCAGGTGGGTTGCTTTCAGACCTGTCAATCTAGTAGGCAAATAACTGATCTTTTTTCTCACCCTCTCTGGGTGTCTTAGTAATATAACTTTCTGAATGCAGAAGATGGGGTGCTTTCAGAGGACTAAGACGCAACAGTCACGTGTGCCTGCAGACATAAACCCAACAGAGAGAGAACAGGAAGAAAACTGTGGTGTTACAAGGCAAAAAATGTCAAGGGAACTTTTCTGGGTGAGGTGGGAGGGGGCATCAGCAAGGAGGTTTTTGTTAACGTAGAAAGTCTTTTACAAAGTTCATTTTCTGGGATTTTAATATGAAGCATCTTGTCACTGGGGAGGAAAAGAGTAGAAACTATAAAATCAAGTAGGTGAATAATAATAATGTTCCATGTGGTGATTCTGCTTGAAATATTCTCTTAATCTTATGGTTTACCTCTGCAACATACTTGGAAACAAGAATTTGCTAACCCATGACAGAACCATTAAAAAAGGTGGAGGGGAAAAGACTGGATTTCAGCGCCTAAATGCTTTCCCAGAGAAGTCCCCTTGAGAACTTTTTCCCAGCCGCTGCTGTTCCCTCCGTGCGAGCCACTGTCTGGTCCCGCTACATGAGCTCCGTAGGCTACAGGCCTCCCCTCGGAGCCTGGGCCAGCCTGTCTCCAGTCAGCTCGGCTGTTTCAGAAACCTGGCCTTTTCGAGATCTGCCTTCAAGTGTGGAAGGGTCTGGATACTCTGGCTGCGGGCAGAGATTCGGAGATGAGAGGGGTCTTCCACTTTCCCTTGAACAGTGGCCACTGGAACAGGATCGTATTCTTCTGGCTGTAAGGAAACTTGCCTACAGTGGCTGCTCTACACATTTTCTGGAGCCATTGAGTTTGTAAGAGGAACATAAATTAAGTGGATGCTAATCCATAAAAGAAGGTAAGAACCCATCAGTCCATACTGACATAAATAAACAAACAAATGGGGGGGAAGGGGAAGCTCCTCCTTACAGTAGAACTCCGATTAGTAAATGTAGAAGAAATGATGCACGCAGACATTCAACAGTCAGTAAACACTACAGAAGTAATTATTGCAGGCAGGAAGCATCAAGGTATGATGAGAAGCCAAAGTATGATGAGAAAGAGGATACTGGGGGCATACCCAAGGTATGCCCCCCAAAAAGAGTCTTATTAACTATACAAACAGTAGCTTCACAGCACAGAGCACTCCCTGGCAGACACCACTCAGAGCGAGTGATCAAAGTCAGCATCACGAGTAATGGGGCAGATCCACGTGATGTGCCTCCTGACACAATGTGCTGAGGACGCAGCGCGACCTCTTTGGTATTCGTGCATAACTTGGATTTAATCAACAGGCAATGTCAAACAAACTGAAATTAAGGGCACTGTACAAAACAACTGATCAATACTCTTTACAACGTAGACTGAGAAACCACTTAAGATTAAAGGAGGCTAAAGAGACCCGACAACTAAATGCACACCGGGATCTTGGACCAGAAAATGGACATTAACGGGACAGTGTTACTCTCCTGACTTTGACGACTAGGGTTGTGGAAAATGTTAACATTCTCTGGGGGAATGGTCTATGAGAATGCTTTACAATTCTTTTGTAAATCTAAATTATTTCAAAATGAGAAGTTAAATAAATTATACTTGAAGACATATACATCAGAGATTAGGCTTGCTTTCTCCGTCTTCCAGTGCCTGCCACTGGAAAGCCTTGTGTGCTGACACACACAGCTCTGCGAGGGCTCAGTGCCCACGTGGGAAGGGGGTGTTGGGATCCATTTGGGACCTTATTAGAGTCAAAAATCAGGCTTTTTAGATTTATAGACACAATAAATCACATTCAAGAGACATAAAAATATCCATAACATTTTTCCCGGGAGGGTCACAGGCATGCCAAGGCCTTCCTTCGGCCTCTGGAAAGAGCTGCGCCCTTGGGAAGCCCAGCCATGACCACAGGAGAGAGAAATGCAATAGAAAGGAGCAAAATGTTCATCACTCACTTGTCCTGGGACTCAATATATACATAGAGATGAGGCTCGAAACACTTGGAAACAATGCCGTGAAATGGATTGTCTGGGGCTTTAGGCTTCTTTGGCTGTAAAAGGAAAAAATAAAAAAAGACAAAAGAAATTCTATACTTGAGCCGTCCTTGCAAATTTTCAAGCAGTTTCAAAGTAAACATCCCTTCCAAGTTCACTCCTTATAGATAAGAAGCACTCAATGTAACTAAACTGGGACTATATCCTGCACTATAATTCATGCCAACTTGTGAACAATAAGCCAGCTTTGTTTGCAACATTTACTTGCCTTGTATGGTGAAAGATTTACTGCTACTTTGATAACACATACGTTTTCAATTTGGAAGATATTCATCATCTGACTGATGTTTTAAAATTTTAAATTCTAGCTAATAACAGCACCTTATATTTGTATAGTCCTTTAAAATTTATAAAGTGCGTTCACATGATCTAATTTTGACAGATTCCTTTTACTGATTGTTATTATGGGCCAGAGACTTTGATACAAAGTAACATCTCATCCATTCCTCACAACAACCCTCAATGTAGGAGCTCTCTTCCCCTCAGGAAAGAGGTCCAGAGGGTCCTAGCAGCCTGCCCAAAGGCGTATGGGAAGTCCTATCCTCTAAACTAGAACGCTTTCTGTTATATCCTTGCTTTCCTACAGTGGTTCCTAGACCGTTGAATTTCATCAAAAAGTACATGTAAGAAAAAGGATGGGGGACAACATAGGGTTGTTAACTTTTTATCTGGCAAATTTCTATCCTCACCACTAGTTCCTAAAAGAAAACGCTGCATACTCTTTACATTTTTATATAGAAAAAATAGCAGAATAAAAGCAGTCCTTTCTAAGAAAAGATACTTGGTGGCCTTGTAATAGATAGATAGATGAAAGAAAGGAAGAAAGGAAAGGAAAGGACAGGAAAGAGAAGGGAAGGAAAGGAAAAAGACCAGAGACTGGCTGGCTGTTCTGTCTTTATTTTTTGCCTTGGACCTGTGAAACACTGGACCAGCGCTGGTCCCCACTGACAACTGGGAACCACTGATAGGTCATTTAGGCAGGCAAACATTTAAAAGCTGTATTTTCTACTTAATTCCTTTTTAAAACACCTAAAAATAAACAAGACTTTCCTACATATTTCTTTCTATTCCTAACAAAGGTCATGTGTTGTTACATGCCAACGAAAGGACCCCAAACATTTGCTGGGGTTGACTAGAGCATAATTTTTGTGTAAGTTGGTAGCCACAGGATACTTTTGTTGAATTGAACTGCTCATGTCTTCCAATAAATACAGGAAAAGGTAAGCCCCTCCTAACAGAAATAATGATTATCTTCTTCTGGTAACTAAAAAATAAAATAAATTAAAATATTAGAATGGTTAAAAGCATCCGTAAAAACTGGTAATGATCACCAAAAATTAGATGTCAGCCTCAGACCGTCACTCATAGTTAGCTCTATTCCACTCTCACCTTCTAAGAGCTCCTTGTCTCTGTTTTGTAAGATTCCTAGAAACTCTGGGCCTCCCTAAGCATAACTACAGTCTGGGCTGTTTTCTCTTATAACCCAGAAGCCACTGCCAAACTCAGGCCTCAGGCTGAGGCTACAGGAGACGCCAACACAGCTTTCACTGAGTTGGAACCGGAGGGACCCCAAGTTCCACTTCACTTCCTAGAGGCTGGATGTTTTCCCACATCCCCTTAGTCTAAAATGGAAGATCCACGGTGTACGGTGTGATGGCTGTGTAGGGGTGGGTCCTTACCTATTTGCTCTATATTTCCCAAGTCGGCTATCTGTTTTTCATTAGTTTTCAATAGGTGCTTTGTTAAATGAGTTAACAATGTGATTTAATTTGTCTAACTTTGTAAGACTAGATATCCTAAATTTAGAATTAGAAAATATTACGATACCTAGATATCATCTTATTAATTAAAATATAATTATTGTAAGTATTATAATTATTCCTCTTATTTACATTTTCCCTTGATGAAAATATTCATACATCTGTAGCATAGCTTCTGGTAATTAGAAGAGGGAGTTTATGTAGTGCAGAATGTTGTCGTGTTTTAAATCAACATGTACATTTTCTTTTTGGCTTCATTTACTTACTAAGTTATGGGTACTTTCCCAATTATTGACAATGTTTTATCATTTTAGAATGACTATATTATGAAATTTAAATGAAGCCTATAGATAACAGTATTGAAATGATGTTAAGTTTTCTAATTTTGATCTGTGGTAATTTAAGTGAATGTCCTTCTTAAGAAATACATACTAGAATATTTAGAGGTCAAGGGCATAATATCTGCAAACTTATGTATTGTTCTGGAAGAGAGAGAAGGGAGGGAGGAGGAAAGAGGGAGGGAGGGACAGAGAGGAGTTGGGAGGATATGATAAAAGCAAATGTGGACTTCCAGCCAAGATGGAGGCATAGGTAGACGCACTGTGCCTCCTCGCACAACCAAGATAGGGACAACAACAATATAGAAACAAAATAACAACCAGAACTGACAGAAAATTGAAGTGTATGGAAGTCGGACACCCAAGGATTTAAAAATAGACACGTTCATCCAGACCGGTAGGAGGGGTGGAGTCCGGCTGGGCGATGGACGAGGAACAGAGACCTGAGCACCTGGGGCAGCGCACAGGCCCACAGCAGGCAGACCCTGGGCACACAGGCAGTGGTGGCTGGTGGGCCCTGGCCAGGGGGTGGTGACCAGCAGACCCAGCGAGGCGGCTATTGTGAAGCAAGGCACTGTGCCCAACTCAGGGTCCCAGCACCAGGAAATACAGCTTTCGGTCACTGACTGAAAAGGAAGGTCCCACGGGGTGCACAGGCCCACCCACACTGGAATTGGTGCCAGAGGGGCCCAGTTGGCTTGAGGAAAGCAGCGGAAGGGTCTGAATTCCTACAGAGAGCGGAGCAAGCACCACTGTTCCTCCTCGGACCCCGCCCCCACATACAGCGTCACAACCCAGCTATTGGGGTGCCCCACCCTGGTGAACTCCTAAGGCCCTGCCCCTCACTACAGGAGCTCGACAAGACCAAAAAACAAAACAAAGAAAACAAAAACAAAAACAGCAAAAAGATGGCTCAAACAGAAGAATAATTGAAAGCCCCAGAACCCATCCTTTTAAGTGACCAAGAGATAGCCAACCAGCAGATGCACAGTTCAAAGCACTGGTGATCAGGATACTTACAGAATTGGTGGATTTTGGTTGCAAATTAGATGAAAAAATGCAGGCTACAATAAGTTTAATGAAGAAAGATGCACAGGGAACCAATAGTGATGGAATGAAAGATGGGTCTCACACCATTGGAGGAAGGACCAGAAGGAAGAAAAAAACATACAATCAGAAAAGAATGAAGAAATAAGAATTCAAAACAATGAGGAGAGGCTTGAGAACCTCCGGAACATCTTTAAACGCTCCAACATCCGAATTATAGGGGTACCAGAAGGGGAAGAGGAAGAACAAGTGGAAAAC
>JAPYXV010005375.1:0-10586 GCA_028533065.1 Trachops cirrhosus | reverse complement strand
TGATGGGAACTCCTTTGTAGGTTGCTGTCTCCTTATCTCTTGCTGCTTCTAGGATTCTCTCCTTCATTTTTTTCTTGGGTAATGTAATGATGATGTGCCTTGGTGTGTTCCTCCTTGGGTCCAACTTCTTTGGGACTCTCTGAGCTTCCTGGACTTCCTGGAAGTCTATTTCCTTTGCCAGATTGGGGAAGTTCTCCTTTATTATTTGTTCAAATAACTTTTCCACTTGTTGCTCTTCCTCTTCTCCTTCTGGTACCCCTATAATTCGGATGTTGGAACATTTAAAGATGTCCTGGAGGTTCCTAAGCCTCTCCTCATTTTTTTGAATTCTTGTTTCTCCATTCTTTTCTGTTTGGTTTTTTCTTTCTTCCTTCTGGTCCACTCCATTGGTGTGAGACCCAGCTTTCTTTCCATCACTACTGGTTCCCTGTTTATTTTCGTTCATTTTACTTAGCATAGCCTTCATTTTTTCATCTAATTTATGACCAAAATCAACCAATTCTGTGAGCATCCTGATCACCAGTGTTTTGAGTTGTGCATCTGATAGGTTGGCTATCTCTCAGTTGCTTAAAAGGGTGAGTTCTGCGGTTTTCAATTGTTCTTCTGTTTGAGCCATCTCTTTTTTTTGTTTGGTCTGGTCACACCTGTTATGTATGAGGGGCAGAGCTTTAGGTGTTTGCCCAGTGGGTCAACCCAGTCGCTGGGTTGTGACACTATATGTGGGACAGGGGTCTGAGAGGGAACAATGGTACTTGCTCCACTCTCTGCCAATTTTAGTCCCTTCTGCCGCTTTCCCCATGCAATCTGGGCCTTTCCAGTGCTGAATCCCACATGGGTGGGCTTGTGCACCCTGTGGGTCTTTCCAACAACATCTCTTGTGAGACTGGGAGTCTCTCCCTGTGTTTCAACCCCCACAGGTGTTTTCAATCAGTGCCCCGAGGCTCTATTTCCACGTGCTGGGATCCTGGGTGGTGCGCAGTGCCTTGCTTTGCAATCGCCACCTCGCTGGGTCTCCTGGCCACCACCCCTTGGCCAGGGTCTGCCCGCTGCAGTCTTATGCATGCTGTTCCAATGCTCTTTGTGTCAAGCAACCCCTCTATGCCTGACTGCTGGGCTTTGCCCCTCCTACCAGTCTGGATGAATGTGTCTATTTTAACTCCTTGGTTGTCTGACTTCCATACAGTTCACTTTTCTGTCAGTTCTGGTTGTTATTCTGTTTCTAAATGGTTGTTGTCCCTATCTTGGTTGTGCGAGGAGGCACAGCATGTCTACCTATGCCTCCATCTTAGCCAGAAGTCCCTAGACATATTTTTATGTAACCAACAAAGACCTGGGCTCTTAGCTAATAATGAGCCCATTATTTCACTTCCTTTTATTCTAAAATTAAGCAAAAATAGAATATCAACTGTAATTAACAGTTATGTAATTACTTACAATATAAACACCAAACCTAATCTGATAAAACAAATTTAAGTCTACAGTAGGTGAAATTATTTTTCTGAATGAATTTTGGCTAACTCTGAGCACTTTTCCTTAAAGAAATAAAACACTTTAAGTATACAAAAAATTATAGATATTACCATATTAAGCATCTATATGCTTGTCACCTAGACTAATACATGAAAAATATAAATACAATTGTAATACCCTGGGTATGTTTCCTCTCTCCCTGCCCCACCTTTCCTACTCTAAAAAGCCTAAATCTATTCATATGCTCATAGATTCAAAGAATCCCTCTCTAGACATCATAGAGGTATACCCCAAAATGTGAGCCTATATCTCAGTTTTAAAACAATCTATCTTCACCCTGTTCAGTGTGGCTCACAGTTGGGCATCATCCCCACAAAGCGAAAGGTTATCAGTTTGATTCCAGGTCAAGGCACATGCCTGGGTTGTGGGTTTGGTTCCCCAAGAGGCAACTGATCAATATTTCCCTCTCTCTTTTCTCCCTCTGTTCCCTGCTCTCTAAACATAAAAAAAATAAAATCTTTAAAAAAGGAAAAAAAGAATCTTTCTTCTGTTTTTACTAACCTGACTTGGTTTGAAATTCTTTTTTAAAAAATATTTTTATTTATTCATTTTTACAGAGAGAAGAAAGGAGAAAGAAAGGGAGAGAAACATCAGTGTGTGGTTGCCTTTCAAGCACCCCCTACTGGAGGCCTGGCCCTCAAACCAGCCATGTGCCCTGACTGGGAATCAAACCAGGGACCCTTAGGTTCACAGGCCAACACTCAATCCACTGAGCCACTCCACCCAGGACTGAAATCCTTTTTTATTATTACAACTTTATTGAGAGATAATTTACATGCCATACAATTCACCCATTTTGAGTATACAAGTCAATGCTTACAATGGAACTCTTCTCTTTGAGGATCTGCTTTCTTTAATGGGCTCTGTCTTCTTTAGAAATGTTTTTTGACTCTTTATAAATTGGTCATGTAGGAAGCTCACATCTGTTTCCATGGCTTTCCTTTTGATTCATTAATATCCCTCTTTATGTACACATCTTTTGCCATTCCCAAATGGACAAAGAAAAAGGCCTGATGGAACATGCAGCAAACTGTGGGGTGTTAAGAAGAACTTAGTGTATTTAATAAGCTTATGTATCATTTGAAAGTTTCCTAATTGACATGTTTACTATTTTAATTTTTTTATTAATCTTCACCCAAAGACATATTTATTGATTTTTTTTAGGGAGAGAGAGAAAGAGAGCATTGATATGAGAGAGAAACATTGATCAGTTGCCTCCTGTAGATGCCCCAACTGGGAATTGAACTCCCAACCCAGTACTATTTTGAATTTTTTTTTAAATTCCTTTATGTCTTATCTCTCCCCAGCCTTTATCTACCTTTAATCTTTCTATCTGGAAAGTGCCAGGAGGGAGAGAGTGTCTCCTTACCTCCTAGAGAGCAGGCTTGGGGGTGTTTGAATTTTCTCCAGTCTGTCTCTTCTGCTCTCCTATTTCCTGTCACTCTGAGGATAAAGATCATCCCCACGCTGACTCTCTTGCAAAGAGTGATGGGGGTTATAGCTCTCCAGTAGGTAGACTTCTAAGTCACAGAATTCCTTTTAATAAAGACCAGTCCACTGGCTTCCAACATGTAATAAACTAAGTAGAACAAGTGTTAAATTCCATTAAAGTTCCATATAGCAACTCAGATGGCAGCCACTGCTGCTCAGTTCATCATTGACTTTGTGTCTAATACAGAACCTGCTCCTGAGTTCAGGTTTGAGGGGACCTTGCACACATCTTTTCCAAGCTGGTGAACCTAGAGAACATTACACTGTGTTTACTCAAGTTTCCTTGGAACAGTGTCACCTTGATGTGGACCCCAGCTCATGGGGTATGCCACACTGTGGATGTGGGAGAGGCATTCACACAGACTACCAAGTCCTGTGGAGGAAAAGGGACAACATGGCTTTTTCTCTGAAGGGGAGCCAAAGGCCACGGCCACTGCCGTGACAGGTCTTTATTTCTTTTTCTGGGCACATTATATGATGGTCCTCCTTTACTATGCACAGGTTTACTTTAGATGGTTACCTTTTACAGAAAACAAAGGAGCTTATGCCACTAATCACGTCACAGAAGAAGTATATTTGCAAATGAAAAGGGAAAAGTGGTTGAATCAGTTATACTCCATACTGGGGAGTTTTAGCTTGGATTTTAGGAAGTTACAGTAAGCACTTGCTGTCTCAGTTCAGGGTGAGGGAATTTTAGCAAAAGCAAGTCTCAAAGCGGTCTAGGTACATTGCAGGCCTGATCCCTATGGGAGAACCTATCCATGGGCATGGGTCCTGTGCATCTCCGAGTGGGAGCTGGGCCCATGCCACGCAGAATGGTCTCCTACATCACCTGGTCAAGAATGGTGATTTTAACTCACAGTTTAGCCTGCCAGAATTTCACAGTTTCTGGTAAAGAAGCAGCCAGCAGTGTTTCAGTTTCCAGAGCCCCAGCTTCCAGGGCAACAGAGATGACAACAGTGGTTAAAACTGCTGGAGAAGGACCCAGAGTTTGTGGAACCCACATCTTTTATAATGCACAGCAAACATGTCTGAACTTTGTTACAGAGAGGGAGTAACAAACACTTGTTTGAAAGTGTAGTAACCTACACTTTCCCCCAGGCTGCTCATTATACTCAGATCCTTAAAAGGACATCCCAAACAAAGGCAGTCAGGGCCTTCCTCTATAAGATCCTGGGAGAATTTTCTCAACATACTTGAACTGCTAATATGCTTAAATTCAGTGGGTCCCCATGTCTGATCTTAGGTTGCATCTATGAGGGACTTGGCAGTGGCAAGGGGGATGGGGAGTGATATGAGCAGATGGGCCAGCTGCCACCACCCATGAGCGGTGGAAAGCCCCTGAAGCAAGGAAGAGGAAGGTCAGTTCTGAATTATATGCACTATAAATTTATTTTTTATTGATTGATTTGGCGTAATGAGACAATGCTCCAAACAACTGAGCTACCTGATCAGGGCTTATTATATGCATTGTAAATTAAACAGAGTCCTTAAGAAAACGTATCTGACATAAAATTCAACTCCTCTGTATTTTCTTACTAGGCTACTTGGCCTCAAAGCAAAGTCATAACTAAATTTCACTTTAGACATTCTGAGTATTATCTCTAGGCTGAGACTGTACCTCAGCCTAGAGGCTGAGGAGGGGAGAGGAGGAGTGAGTAAATTACATTTCCCTAAGCAGATAGGAGATCTTTCTTTCTTGCTACTTTGTTACTAGAAAGATAAAATCTAAATCTTAGCAAATGTGCTTGATATCAATACTATTTCACATAAATTTATAATTTACCTTGTGACAAGGAAAATAATACCTCTTGGATGATTTCTCCTTTTCTGTATTTCTATGCTGCAGCCTGAGGTAGAACCTTGGTTTTCCTGAGCAGGGTTGTGGATGGGGATCCAAATGACCAGAGGAGTCAAGGACACCTGGAGGGGAAGCAAGGAATATGCAGAAAGGGAGAGGGTGGGAAAAGGGTGGTAGGCAGGTCTGGACAAGAAGACATTGTGACAGTTGGTGGGACTGTAAATTGGTGCAGCCACTATAGAAAAAAGTATGGAGGGTTCCTCAAAAATTAAAAATAGAACTGCCATATAATACAGCAATTGCTCATCTGGGTATTTACCCAAAGAAAACAAAAACACTAATTCAAAAAGATATATGCATCCCTATGTTCACTGCAACATTATTTACAATATGGAAGCAACCAAAGTGCCCATCAATAGATGGTTGGATAAAGAATATGTAGTACACATATACCGCCCTGGCTGGTATGGCTCAGTGGATTGAGCACCAGCCTGCAAACCAAAAGGTTGGTGGTTCCATTCCCAGTCAGGGCACATGCCTGGGTTGTCAGCCCTGTCCTCAGTAGAAGGCGCATGAGAGGCAACCACATATTGATGTTTCTCTCCTTCCCTTTTCCTCTCCAAAAATAAATAAATACAATCTTTGAAAAAAATAATGTGGGGCCAACTGAATACCCATTTGGGAAAAAAAAAAGATGTAGACACATATACAATGAAACATTAATCAGACATAAAAATAATGAATTTTGCCATTTGTGACAACATGGATGGACCTAGATGGTACTGTGTTAAGTGAAATAAGTCAGACAAGAACAAGTATGATCTCACTTATATGTGGAATCTAAAAACACAAAATAAATGAACAAACAAAACAGAAACAAACTCAAATAGAACATTTTGATGGTTGTCAGATGGAAGGAAGTTTGGGCAACTGGGTGTAAAAGGTGAAAGGATTAAAAAATAAAAAGTGCCAATTATAAAAAGTCATGGGGCCCTGGCCAGGTAGCTAATTTGGTTAGAGCATCATCCCAATATTACAAGGTTGCAGGTTCAATCCCCAGTCAGGGTACATAGAAGAATCAACCAATGAATGCATAAATAAGTGGAACAGCAATCAATTTCCTCTCTCTCTCTCTCTCCAAAATCAATAAATAAAAAAATTAAAAAGAAACAGTTACAGGATGTAAAGTACAATATAGGAAATATGGTCACTAATAATATATTAGTTTGTGTGTTGTCAAATGGGTACAAGACTTATTGGACTGATCACTCAGAAGTTATGTAAATGTCTAATCACTATGCTGTATACCTGAAGCTAATATAATATTGTTTGTCAAATGTAATTTTAAAAAAAATTTAAAGAGGATTTAGTGACTGCCTCAGCAAATGCAACTTTGGGTGAGATGTTATAGCAGATTTTTCTGGTGTTTTCTGGTGTGACATTGGTAGAACCTTTCTTTTTCTTCATAAAACTTTATCTACATTATTTGGGGATTTTTGTCAGTAGTTTCAGCATTTTAAAAAACATATGGCTAGACAGCCCAGGCCTTAGGGCATGGGTGACAGCAGAGCCAGCCAGGGGAGCCCAGTCAGATTTAAGTTACCATATTCCTTTTTTTTAATCATATTTTCACTGTTGTTCAGTTACAGTTTTCCCGCCTTTTTCCCCATTGTGCTGCCCTACCTCATGCCCAACAACTCCCACAGTCGGTTACCCCCCATTATCCTTGCCCATGAGTCCTCTATCATGTTCCTTAACTTATCCTTTCCCCCCTTCTTTCCTTTGTTATTCCCCTCTACCCTTCCCTCTAGTCACTCTCAGATTGTTTTTTATTTCCATGTCTTTGGTTTTATTTTGCTAATTTGTTTGTTTTTTTGATTAGGTTCCAATTATAGGTGAGATCATATGGTATTTGTCTTTCACCATCTGGCTTATTTCACTTAGCATAATGCTCCCCAGATCCATCCATGCTATTGTGAAGGGTAGGAGTTTCATCGTTCTTTCTGCTGCATAGTATTCCATTGTGTAAATGTAGCATACACTTTTGATTGACTCATTTACTGATGGGCACTTAGGCTGTTTCCAGCATTTAGCTATTGAAAATACCACTGCTGTGAACATTGGGGTACATAGGTACTTTTGAATTGAAGATTCAGAATTCTTAGGGTATAGTCCCACCAGTGGGATCGCTGGATGGAAAGGCAGTTCCATCCTTAGTTTTCTGATAAACTCTATACTGTTTTCCACAGTGGCTACACCAGTCTGTATTCCCACCACCAGTGCACAAATGTTCCCTTTTATCCACCACCTTGCCAGCACTTTTATTTAAAGATGTTATTCATTTTATTTTCAGACAGAGGGGAAGGGACGGAGAAAGAGAGGGAGAGAAACATCAATGTGTGGTTGCCTCTGGCACACAAACTAGCCTGCAACCCAGGAATATGTCCTGACTGGGAATTGAACCAGCAACCCTGTGGTTCACAGGCAGGTGATCAATCCACTGAGCTACACCAGCCAGGGCAGCACTTATTCTTTGTTGATTTGTTTATGATGGCCATTCTGACTGGTGTGAAGTGGTATCTCATTTTGGTTTTAATTTGCAACTGTCTGATGGCTAGTGATGCTGACCATCCTTTCATATGTCTCTAGACCTCTGTATGTCCTCCTTGGAGAAATGTCTGTTCAGGTCCTTTGCCCATTTTTTAGTTGGATTGTTCATCTTCCTGGAGTGGAGTTGTGGAGTTCTTTATATATTTTGGAGCTCAAACCCTTGTCCAAGGTAACACTGGAGAATATATTTTCCCATACAGTTGGTTCCCTTTCCATTTTGCTGATGTTTTCTTTAGCCATGCAGAAGCTTTTAATTTTGATGAAGTCCCATTTGTTTATTCTTTCCTTTGTGTTGCTTGTTCTAGAGGACATATCAGTGAAAATATTGCTGCATGGAATATCTGAGATTTTCTTGCATATGTTCTCCTCTTGGGCTTTTATGGTATTGCAACTTATATTTACGTCTTTTACTCATCTTGAGTTTATTTTTGTGTATGGTGTGAGTTGGTAGTCAAATTTTATTTTATTTTTTTTTGCATATAGCTGTCCAGATCTCCCAACACCATTTGTTGAAAAGGCTATTTTTACTCCATTTTATGCTTCTGCCCCCTTTGTCAAATATTAATTGACCATATTGACATGGGTTTATTTCTGGGCTCTCTATTCTGTTCCATTGATCTATGTGTCTGTTCTTATGCCAATACCAGACTGTTTTAATTCCATTGGCCTTGTAATGAATAGTTTGAAAAGAATCAGGGTTAGCTCTTCCCTAAATGTTTGGTGAAATTCTTCTGTTAAGCCATTTGGCCCAGGGCTTTGTTTGCTGGGAGTTTTTTGATTACTGCTTCAATTTCACCAGCTGTTGTTGGTCTGTTCAGGCTTTCTGCTTCTTGACTCAGTTTTGGAGAATTATATGTTTTTGGAAAATTGTCCATTTGCCCAGATTTTCAAATTTCTTGGCATATAGTTGTACATAATAATTTCTTATGACTTTGTATTCCTGTGTTAACAGTTGTAATTTTGCCTCTTTCACTTCTGATATATTTATTTGGGTCCTCTCTCTTTTTTTCTTGATGAGTTTAGTTAAAGGCTTGTTGATTTTGTTTATCTTTTCAAAGAATCAGTTCTTGGAATTATTGATCTTTTGAAACATTCTTTTAGTCTCTGTCATTTAATTCTGCTCTGATCTTGATTATTTGCTTCCTTCTATTCACTCTGGGCTTTGTTTTTTGTTATTCCTCTAGTTCTTGTAGATGTAGGGTTACATTGTTTATTTGAAATGTTTTGGTCTTTTTAACATAGGCCTGTATTGCTATGAACTTCCCTCTCAGGACTGCCTTCACTGTGTCCCATAGATTTTGGGTTGTTCTGAGTTCATTTTCATTTGTTTCCAGAAACTTTTTTATTTCTTCCTTGATCTCATCGTTTACCCATTCATTGTTAATAACACATTATTCAGTCTCCATTGATTTGATTTTATTACAGTTTATTCCTTGAGGTTAGTTTCTAGTTTCAAGCCTTTGTGATCCAAGAAAATGCTTGATGTGATTTCAATGTTCTTGAATTTGTTGAGGCTTGTTTTGTGTCTATCATGTGCTCTATCTTTGAAAATGTTCCATATGCATTTTAAAATGTGTATTTTGCTTCTTTGGAGTAAAACGCTCTGTATCTATTTATTAAGCCCATTTGATCTAGCAAGTCATTCAGTGGTACTATGTCCTTGTTGATTCTTTGTTTGGAAGTTCTGTCCATTGTTGACAGTGGGATGTTAAAATCCCCCAGTACAAGTGTGTTGCTGTCTATAACTTTCTTGAAATCCTTTAAGATTTTCCTTATATATGTGGGTGCTCCTATGTTTGGTGCATATATGTTTACATTGCTTATAGCTTCCTGATGGATTCTTCCTTTTAGAATTAGGAAGTGACATACTTTGCCTCTTTTTATGGCCTTTGTTTCTAAATCTATTTTGTCTGATAGAAGTTATGCTACCCTGTCCTTTCTTTCCCTGTCCATTTGCTTGGAATATTTTTTCCAACTCTTCACTTTCAGTCTGTTTAGGTCTTTTTCTGAGGCAGGGCTCTTGTAGATAGCATATGTGCAGGTCTTGTTTTCTTATCCATGCAGCTACGCTATGTCTTTTGATTGAAGCATTTAATACATTTACATTTAAGGTTATTATTGACAAGTACCTATTCATTGTCATTTTTTTCCCTTTGTAGCTGAGCTCCTCTCTCTTTCACTCTTTTCCTTCATCTTCTTAAAGCATTCTCTTGGTATGTCTTACAATGCTGGTTTGGTGGAAGTGTACTCTTTTAACCTTCTCTTGTCTGGGAAACACCTTATTCCACCTTCCATTTTAATTGAGAGCCTTGCTGGATAGAGTAGTCTTGGTTGCAGGCCTTGTTTTCCATTACTTGGAATATTACTTGCCATTCTCTCCTGGCTTGTAGTGTTTTTAATGAGAAATCATGTGCCAGCCTTATCAGAGCTGCCTTGTATGTTACTATCTGTTTCTCCCTTGCTGCTTTTAAGACTCTGTCTAGTGGAGCAAGCACCATTGTTCCCTCTTGGACCCCACCCCCACATACAGTGTCACAACCCAGGGACTGGGTTGCCCCACACTGGTGAACACCTAAGACTCCACCCCTCATACATAACACTACAACAAGACAAAAAATGCCCCAAATGGAAGAGCAGATAAAAGCTCCAGAGCAAATACAACTAAATGATGAAGAGATAGTGAACCAATTACACGCACAGTTCAAAACACTGGTGATCAGGATGCTCACAGAATTGGTTGAATTTGGTTGCAAATTAGATGAAAAAATGAAGGCTACACTAAGTGAAATAAGGAAAATAAACAGGGAACCAATAGTGATGGGAGGAAAACTGGGACACAAATCAATGGAGTGGACCAGAAGGAAGAAAGAAACAACCACACAGAAAAGAATGAAGAAATAAGAATTCAAAGAAGTGAGGAGAGGCTTAGGAACCTCTGGGACATCTTTAAACATTCCAACATCCAAATTATAGGGGTACCAGAAGGGGAAGAGGAAGAGCAACAAGTGGAAAAGTTATTTGAACAAATAATAAAGGAGAACTTCCCCAATCTGGCAAAGGAAATAGACTTCCAGGAAGTCCAGGAAGCTCAGAGAGTCCCAAAGAAGCTGGACCCAAGGAGGAACACACCAAGGCACATCATCATTACATTACC
>JAPYXV010005374.1:0-10586 GCA_028533065.1 Trachops cirrhosus | reverse complement strand
GTGGAACCTGCTTCTGCTGTTTCATTTTTATTTTATAAGAAAGATTTTATATCCTTTTAGAGAGAGGGGAAGAAAAGGAGAGAAGCATCATTGTGTGAGAGAGAAACAGTTGCCCCTTGCATGCCCCCTACTGGGGACTTGGCCCACAACCTGGCCATATGTCCTGACTGGGAATCGAACCAGCAACCTTCTGATTTGCAGACCAGTGCTCAACCCACTGAGCCACACCAGCCAGGGCTGCTACTGTCGTTTCAGTCACTGCATGTGTGATGATCAGTTCCAGCTGCCACACGAGAATGGCAGGATTTTGAGGTTGGGCAGTGGTGTGTTGTGAAAGGAAGACTCTTCAAAAGGTGGGAGTGGCTTTGAACTTGGTGATGGGCAGCAGCTGGAGGCACTTTGATGCCCAGGACAGGGGAAGCCTGAGTCTCCCCAAACCAACTTCAGTAGAAATATGTGCTTCAGCCGCAAGATTCACAGGTCTTTAATCCTGGCAGAAAAGGCAGCTGAATCAAGCTCCACGTTTTGTGACGAAAACAGACATACCCTCCCCCAGTTTTATTGAGATATGATTAGATGCAGCATCACATACGTTTTATTAAAGTATATTTTATTGATTATGCCATTACAGTTGTGCCAATTTTTCCCCTTTGCCTCCCTCTGACCTTTCCCCCAGTCAGAGGGGTTCCCCCACTCCCTCCATCATTCCCCCCTTAGTTCATGCCCCTGGGTCGTACATATAAGTTCTTTGGCTTCTCCATTTCTATACTATTCTTAACCCCCCTGACCTGTCCATTACGTACCTACCACTTATGCTTCTTAATCCCTGTACCTTCCCCAGACTCTCTCCCTCACCCACCGTCACTGATAACCCTCCATGCGGTCTCCATTTCTGTGATTCTGTTCCTGTTCTAGTTGTTTTCTTAGTTTGTTTTTGTTTCTTTAGGTAGTGTTGATAGTTGTGAGTTTGTGGTCATTTTATTGTTCATAATTTTTTACCATCTTCTTGTGCTTAGATAAATCCCTTTAGCATTTCATATAATAAGGGCTGGGTGAAAATGAACACTTTTAACATGACCTTATCTGGGAAGCATTTTATCTGCTCTCCCATTCTAAATGAAAGCTTTGCTGGGTAGAGCAATCTTGGATGTAGGTCCTTGCCTTTCATGACTTGGAATACTTCTTTCCAGCCCCTTCTTGTCTGTAAGGTCTCTTCTGAAAAATCAGCTGAGTCTTATGGGAACTTCTTTGTAGGTGACTGTCCCCTTATCTCTTGCTGCTTTTAAGATTCTCTCCTCTTTAATTTGGGTAATGTGGTTATGATGTGCCTTGGTGTGTCCCTCCTTGAGTCAACTTCTTTGGGACTCTCTGGGCTTCCTGGACTTGTATGTCTATTTCCTTCAGCAGATTGGGGAAGTTTTCTTTCTTTGTTTTTTTGAAATAATTTTTCAATTTCTTGCTCTCCTTCTTCTCCTCTGGCACCCCTATGATTTGGGTGTTGGAACATTTGGAGATGTCCTAGATTCTTCTTAAACTCTCATCCTTTTTTTTGAATTCTTCTTTCTTCATTTCATTTGGCGGAATGTTTATTTCTTCCTTATGTTGCAAGTCAGCGGTCTGCGTCCTGGCTTCCTTCCCTTCACTGTTGGTTTCCTGTGGGTTTTTCTCTATTTCCCTGCGCTGAGCCTTCTTTTCTTCCCTTGTGCTGTTGCTGTTCTCAGGGAGATGCGGGCGCGTTGCGACCAGCAGTGCTGTGAGCTGTGCATCTCGTAGGTCGGCTATCCCCACATTGCTCAGTCCCTTTTCTGGGAGTCTCTCGTGTTCCTTCACGTGGGCTACACTTCTTCGTCTGCTGAGTCTGGCACCCTCTCTGGGTCTGTGTGCTGGGCAGAACCTGTGGGGCGGAGCCGTGGGTGTTCACCGAAGAAAGGGAACCGGGTCTGTGGCGGGGTGAAGGGGGGGAGAGGGGACGGTGCTGGCGTGTTGGCCGACTTCTGGGGCCTGCCTGGTCCGCACTCCATTCCTAGTTCCTTCGCCCACTTCCCGTGTGTGACTGGCGCCCCGTCAGCTGCTGTCCTGGTTGTGGTTCTCAGGGTGGGTGGCTCTGCGTTCGTCAGCGGTTTCTCCCACCCCGGCCACGGCTGCTGGGTTTGCAGTCGGAGGGTACGAGTCTGTACTTTCCCCGGCACTGGAGGCCCAGGCTGCGTGGTCTGGCCGCGGGCGGGGCTGGCTCGTTCACTCACGAGGTGTCTCCCTGGTTTTCATGCACCAGGTGTGAATGTGGGGCTGCCCTGTCCACCGGCTGCCACTGTTTTTGTGCCCGTCCACCCTCAGCTTGCCGCTGCCATGCTGAGTCCTCTCTGCCCCGACTCCCTGTCTCAGCCCCTCCCGCCCGTCTGGATGAATGCAGCTTCTTTAAATCCTTGGTTGTCGGACTTCCGTACAGTTCTGGGTGTTTTTCTCAGCGAGTTTCTGGCGCTTCTGTGTGTGTTTTTGTTTTTAAGCTAGTCGTGTTCCTCCTCATGGTTGTGCAAGGAGACCAGCTGTGTCCACATGCGCCTCCACCGTGACCGGAAGCCCCTGGACCCAGCACCGTGTGAGCGTCGGGACCAGCACCATGGCCTGACGCGTGCATGCCGTGAAATGACGGCCACCGTCCGCCAGAGAACACCCGCCAGCCCGCAGCCTGACTGTGCTCTCAGGACCCCAGACCCCAGGACCACCCTGCAGCCGCCCACCGCCGGCGGCTGGAGCTGCAGGCTCCCCAGGTTGAGCCCCCAGGCAGTCGGCCGCCCACTCTGGTCTGCGGCAACCACCCAGCAGGTCCCTGTCTCCTCAAGATTAGTTATTTTTAGATGCTCCGTGTGAGTGAGAGCGCGCAGTGTGTCTTTGTCTGTCTGACTTTCTCATTTGGCACGAAGCCTCCGGGGCCACCCGATTTGTTGCAAATGGCAGGATTTCCATTTTTTTTAAAATGGCCAGTATGTCTGTCTGTGGCTTCTCCATCCGTCCGGCCACCCACGGATGGCTGGGTTGTCTCCAAGCCTCGGCCGTTGGGACGAGTGGAAAGCAGAACGTGTACGAGATGCATCTGGCGGTTCTGCTCCCAGGACTTTGGGCTGATGCTTGGGGAAGGGGAGGGGGTCATGGTGGGTCCCTGGGGTCACAGTTCCATTCCAGTCACTCCCCAGTGGGGGTGGCAGCTGGCTGAGGCCTCGAGGACCAGCCGAAGTCCAGGCTGATGTGGGCGGAGGAAGCGTTCTCTGCAGCGCGGGTGTGGAGGGGAAGCATGGGGGTCTCCGGGCGGAGTCTGGACGCCTGGTCCCAGGAGCAAAGAGCTTGAACGCGGCTTTGGGGTTTGGGACGCGGCGCCCGCCACCACCGGGAGAGCAGGATCTGCAGGGGCCGCTGGAGGGGTGTGTCGGAGCCTCAGGTCCTGCCCCGGCAGCAAATGGGGCTCAGCTGCTGGACTGCAGCAGCCGCGGGAGCCGAGGAAGCCACAGCCGGAGCTGCGGCCCCTGGTGCGGCCGCAGCAGCCCTGGTTCTGGTGGGTCGGGGGGTGGGTCGGAGGCGCAGGTGCAAAGGGAGGGGGCCAGGTGAGAGGCCCCTGGGCCTGGGGCCTTTCTACACCTGCCGGTCAGGGGGATGCTGGGTGCACGGTTGCCTCCCTGGTCACCTCCCCGAGGGTGGTGCCCTCTGTTCCTGTGCCCTCCCCCCAGGCGCTGCTCACTCCCTCACCTGCTGTGTTCGTCATTTCTGTCACCCTTGGGCTTTGCCAGGATCCCAGGGTGGAGCCCCAGGCAGGGGTTCTGTTCCCAGCAGGCCTGCGATGCGGCCCCTCCCACAGCCCCCCTGTCCCCAGTGGGGACCTCAGGTGTGACGAGGGGGCTGATTCCGGTCCTCCCCAACAATCCGACGGAACCGGAGGAGGGACGGATGTAGAGAGGGTCCCGGCAGGCAGGGCGGGTGCAGGGGGCCTGCGGGTCTGTCCAGCTGGGAGCTCCCTGCGAAGGGCCGCGGTCGGGTGGTTGGGCCAGCGACCCAGGGGGCTCGGCCGGTGCAGGTTAGCGGGTGGGAGCTCGGCACCCGGTTTACGAGAACGCCAGTTGCACGGGAAGCTCCCAGGGACTGAGTGGGAGGCGCCCGCTGGGCCTCCCTGCGCGGCCAGGCGGACTGCAGGCCGGTCCCCTCGGCCGCCCCCTCCGGCACGCGGGGGCTCCGAAGGCTCGATGCAGGGACAGCGGCGTTTCCGGATTGTTCCATCCCGACGGGGAATAGAGGCCCCTTTAAAGCAAGTAGCTGGCCCTGCCAACCAACCGTTCCTTGGTGTCGACGCACAATTGCATCTGAGACAAGGAGTAGGCCCCCGAGTCCGGCCACCCAGGCAGGCAGGCGCCTTCTCCTCACTCACCCCCAACCCGCACCTCGCCCGTCCAAGTCCTACCCGCAGTGGACTTCAGCGCCTTGGCTGGTCCCCTCCCCTCTGCTAGCGTGGCACAGAGTCTCTGCATCCCCCCCCCCCCTGCCGTGGGTGGCTGTCTGACCTTCACCCTCCTCCTGCACCACGGTCCCGCCCACCTCCCACCTTTGGGCAGGTGTGCCCCGGGCACAGGAAAGCCAACGGGAGGAAGCAAATTCGAGAGGGAAGGGGAGTGGAGATGCTGATGACGGAGGAGGAGCCGTGAGGAAAGAGTTGCTGAGACCAGGAGTTGTGAGGGGAGAGGACACGTTTATTTAAAGGAGCCACAACATCAGGACACTCAGGACTTGAGGACCTGGACAGACAGTGATTAGAGCCAGTGGGAGAAGAGCTTCCCTCGGGGAGATGCTGAGGGTGGGGCCGTGGGGACAGGAGAGCAGGGAGACGGGACTGGGACAGGAAGGGTCAGTCCATCTCTGAGAGCCCCCCATGATGGGGAGGGGCTGAGGCCAGGCCCTTGGCCAGGTCTAGGCAGGGCCTGCAGCTCAGGCACAGCGGGCAGGTGGTGGCCAGGGCCTGGGATGGAGGCTGGTCAGTCTGGGGCATAAATCTGGAGCCGTTAGGGAAGTGTCAGAGCCTCAGATCTTGCACTGGCAGCAGACGGGGACGCAGCTGGTCTGACAGCAGCTGGGTTTGCAGCAGCTGGACTGGCAACAAACGGGGACGCAGCAGCTGGTCTGACAGCACACGGGCACGCAGCAGCTGGAGCCGCAGCCACCACAGCTGCCCTTGCAGCCCCCACAGGAGCCACAGCCACCCTTGTAGCCCCCACAGGAGCCACAGCCCCCACAGCCACCCTTGTAGCCCCCACAGGAGCCACAGCCACCACAGCCACCCTTGCAGCCACCACAGGAGCCACAGCCACCACAGCCACCTTTGCAGCCCCCACAGGAGCCACAGCCACCACAGCCACCTTTGCAGCCCCCACAGGAGCCACAGCCACCACAGCCACCTTTGCAGCCACCACAGGAGCCACAGCCGCCCAGGCAGCAGCTGGCACAGGAGCAGGCGGGCACACAGCAGGCGGGCACACAGCAGCAGGTGGGCACACAGCAGGCGGGGCCACAGCCCCCACAGCCGGAGCCACAGCCCCCGGCGCAGCCACAGCAGCACATGGTTCTGGTGGGTGAGGGTGGAGTGGGTCAGAGGAGGAGCAGGTGTAGAGGGAGGTGGTCAGGTGTGGGGCCTCCTGTGCCGGGGCCCTTTATACGCCTGCCGGGTCTGGTGAGCTGCTGGGCACGTGGTCACTTCCTCTTATGTGTTTACACCTTTCATTGGGACAAGTGCTATTTTTAACTCTTGCATCTTGGAGTCCCATGAGCTCCAAATAGCTCGAGCCGAGGTTGACTCTTCGTTTTCTGAATGTGGCGTCTTCCTCAGGGGGCTCTTCTGTGTGAAGACAGGCTGGGCTCCCCGCTGGGGCCCCCGGGAGGCGGCCGGGCGGGAGGGAGGGCCGTCCACACAGCTGCGTCTCTGCCGTCGTCGGTGTGAGTGCCCCGCTCCCCACACCGGAGTTTCTTCTGTTTGCTGACCCGAACTCCAGGTTGTGGTTATTTCTGTACATCGAAGCGTCAAGGCCCTGACCGGTGTGGCCGTGTGGATTGGGCCTTGTCCCACAAAGCGAAAAGTCACCCATTCAGTTCCCAGTCAGGGCGTGTGCCTGGGCTGCGGGTTCAGTCCTGGTAGGGGTGCGTATTTCTCTCTCGTTCCCTGGCACGTAGAGACAGAGGAAAGATCCCTCCTCTCCCCTGTCTCTGAAACAAAAATCAACGTGCACAGAGCTAAGACGGTTTGTCCTCAGCCCCTCCCTCTGTCGGGCCTCTCCCCCAAACCCGAGTCTGGGGGCGTCTCCCGCAGCAACCTGGGCTCCCAGTTCCCCCTGGGCCTTTGGTTCTCAGCCCATCTCTGTGACGACCCCACAGGTCAACACGCATAATTCAGGGTCGTGGTCTTCGAAGGCCACGAAAATAGTTTGGGTGGATCGGACACAGTTTGGTGAGTGTTTGAGTCCAATGGGCTTTCATTTTCTGGAGAATTAATTTTACCCTTTTTATTGAGATAAAATTGGCCTCCAGCAACAAGCAGGTATTTTGGCCAAGCCGTCCCGTGAGTTTCGCTAAATGTGGGCTGATGTGGCCCCCACCCCACTTTTATTCTGAGTTTTTGTCATTTTGTTGTTGATTTCTTGGAGTTCTCTGTAAATACTGGCTCAGTAAAGTGCTTTGCTATATATAATCATATATTATATATAATTACATGTTGTGTATCATTGTGCATTAATATATTATATGTACTTATATTAACTATATAAATTTCATGTGTAATTTTCTCCTAGTATTTTGTTTGCCTCATCTTTATATTAACTGCATCTTTTAATAGAAAAGCATTTTTTTTATTTTCATAAAGTGCAATTGAACATTTTTTAAAGGACTTTATTTATTTATTTTTAGAGAGAGGGGAAGGGAGGGAGAAAGAGAGGGAGAGAAACATCAGTGTGTGGTTGCCTCTCATGGACCCCCGACTGGGGACCTGGCCTGCAATCCAGGCATGTGCTGTGACTGGGAATCGAACCAGCGACCCTTTGGTTCACAGGCTGTGCTCAATCCACTGAGCCACACCAGCCAGGGCTGACATTTTGAACGCTGATGGTTAGTGCTTTTCTCTAGAAGCATTAGAGTACTGGTTCTGGGTTGGTTCTGTGATGGATCTTGAACTCATCTTTGGGTATAACGGGCAGCGGGGCCCGTCCCGTGCGCGGTGTCTCCCGTGGATCAGCAGCGTGTCAGACGGGCCTGCAGGCCACGGTGGGGATGAGGGTGAATCGCATCATCCCCAGGCGCCCTGGCCGAGTGGGCCGTCACTCAGAGGTGGTCAGCTGGTCTGTGACCGGTTCCAGGGTGTGACGGCCCTTCTGCCGGGGCCTCGGAGGCTGTGCTGGGTAATCCGACCTGGCCTTGGCAGGACCCGGTGAACCTGCCGAACCCGGGCTGGTGGGGAAGAGGGTTTCATCCAAGGGTCCAGGTTTGGGGCCGTTTCAGAGTGGCCGGGGCCGCCCCTGAAGCATGGGAAGTCACGGAGGACAGGCCGGGACTGCGTGAGCTCTGGGTTTCCTCGTGTGCCCACAGCTCGAGGGGTCTCTCTCTGGAAACGTTACCACCTGCATTGCCACCGCCCATCACTCTTTCACGCCCTTGACAGACCTTGACTCCTTCAATGGCCACAAACTGTGGGGCGTGGCCTCTGACTCAGGGACAGCGGCCCGTGTCCCGCCTGTGGCTGTGCCCGTCCTCGTGAAACCTCGCACTTAGCGTTGGTGTGTTTCAGCTCGGGTTTGAACAGTCTTTTGCTGCTCAAAGACCTCTGAAGTGTTTTGTTGTCAGCTGGGCCTTAGAGTTCTGAGGCTTCCCCAGTTCTGAACTCTTTCTCTGCCTCTCGTCTCTCTCGCCAAGCGAGCTAAGTCCTCGGAGCTAAACTCTCCTAAAACACCCGCTCAGTGCACCGACCATGAGCACCACGGGCGGCTCCAAGCCTTCTGGCCCTGCCCCCAGCGTTTTACCATCGTCTCAGCCTCGGAAACAATGTCCGCCCCACGCCCACTTGGCCACTGACCCAAGGCCACGCTGCGGTGCTCTGTCATGGCAGGCTTCTGGGTCAGCCAGGACAGATCAGTGATCCTGCCAGACGAGCTGCCCCCATTTCAGTGGCTTGATGTCGTAAAGGTGCATCTCTTGCTCCTACTAGCTGCCCTGTGCGCCGGCTGCCAGCCCTGGGCTGTGCTCCTCACTCTGCACTCAGGACGGAGCCGCAGACACGGGGCGGCACGCGGTGGCCGCTCAGAAGGAGGGCAGTGGCATGAGGCGCTGCAGAGGCTCTTGGAGCTCCTGCTCACTGGCTCGGCAGGTTGCGTGGGCATGCCCGCTGCCAGGGCCACCTGCCCCCTGCCGTCCCTCCGGGTCCCCGGGAGGGCTGGTGTCTGAACAGCCCCAGTTCAGTGTCCCCTGTGGCATCTCTGTCAGGGCGCTAGATAGGCTTTCAGCTCAGTGGTCGGAAGCCTATTTTTTTTTTTTACTCCAACAGGTGCTTTGACAGCTATGAATTTTCCTCAAAGCACTGACTTGGTTGCATCTGGTAAATGTGGTATGTGCTCATTCATTGTCATTGATATGTGCCAGTGGGTCTATAATTCACTTTAGAACCATTATTTCATTCGGGTTTGCAAAGTGGTGAGATTCCAATCCTATGATTTCCCCTTATTTATAAGCTGGAATTCTTCCTCTTGCTACTTGGTTATCATAAGATAGAGTTTCTTTACCAAAAACAGGATAAATGCAGGAGTCTTTCCCTTACTTAGTCATGTTAAAAACAGAATTAGGACTTCCAGCGAAGACGGAGGCGTAGGCAGACACACTGTGCCTCCTCGCACAACCAAGACAGGGACAACAACAATTTAGAAACAAAAACAATCAGAACTGACAGAGAATCGAACTGTATGGAAGTCCAACAACCAGGGAGTTAAAATAGACACATTCATCCAGACCGCTAGGAGGGGCGGAGTTGGGCGACCAGGCGGAGAGGGGTTGTGGCAAAACAAGCGGTGGCTGGCGAACCCTGGGCTTGGGTGGCGGTGGGTGAACCCAGTGAGGTGGCAGATTGTGGACAGGCACAGTGCACAAGGTGGCTGGCAGACCGGGTGGTCCCACATTTGCATGCAGATAAACCAGGTAAAAATGGGGAGTGGGACAGACTGCACAATCCAGGGCCCCAGCAGGGAAATAAAGCCTCAAAACACCAATTGAAAACACCTGTGGGGGTTGAGGTGCTGGGAGAGACTCCCAGCCTCACAGGAGAGTTTGTTGGAGAGACCCATGAGGTCCTAGAATGTACGCAAGCCCACCCACTGGGGAATCAGCACCAGAAGGGCCCAGTTTGCTTGGGGGAAGTGGCGGAAGGGACTGAAGCCCGACAGAGAGCAGAGCAAGCACCATGGTTCCCCCTCGGACCCCACCCCCACATACAGCATCACAACCCAGGGACTGGGGTGCCCCGCCCTGGTGAACACCTAAGGCTCCGCCCCTCGCTACAAAACAGGGTCGACGAGACAAAAAGAACGGCCCAAACAAAAGAACAGATCAAAGCCTCAGAACAAATATGACTAAGCCACGAAGAGACAGCCAACCTATCAGATGCACAGTTCAAAGCACTGGTGATCAGGATGCTCACAGAATTGATTGAATTTGGTCACAAATTAGATGAAAAGATGAATGCTACATTAAGTGAAATGAAGGAAAATGCACAGGGAACCAATAGTGATGGGAAGGAAACTGGGACTCAAATCAATGGAGTAGACCAGAAGGAAGAAAGAAACAAACAAATAGAAGAGAATGGAGAAATAAGAATTCAAAACAATGAGGAGAGGCTTGGGAAACTCCAGGAAAACTTTCAACGTCTCAACCTCTGAATCACAGTGGTGCTGGAAGAAGAAGAGGAAGAGCAACAAGTGGAAAACTTTTTTGAAAAAATAATAGAACTTCCCCAATCTAGCAGAGGAAATAGACTTCCAGGAAGTTCAGGAAACTCAGAGAGTCCCTAAGAAACTGTACTCAAGGAAGCACACATCAAAGCATATCATCATTACATTATCCAAGATTAAAGAGTAGAAGAGAATCTTAAAAACAGCAAGAGAAAAGGAGATGGTTACCTACAAAGGAGTTCTCATCAGGCTGTCAGCTTATTTCTCAAAAGAGACCTTGCAGGCCAGAAGGGGCTGGAAAGAAGTATTCCAAGTCATGAAGGACAAGGACCTACATCCCAGATTGCTCTATCCAGCAAAGCTTTCATTTAGAATGGAAGGGCAGATAAAGTGCTTCTCAGATAAGGTCAAGTTAAAGGAGCTCATCATCACCAAGCCCTTATTATATGAAATGTTAAAGGGACTTATCTAAGAAAAAGAAGATAAAAAACATGTATAGTAAAATGACAGAAACTCACAATTATGAACAACCACACCTAAAACAAAAACAAACTAAACAAACAACTAGAACAGGAACAGAACCACAGAAATGGAGATCACATGGAGGGTTAGCAACAGGGGAGTGGGAGGAGGAGA
>JAPYXV010005373.1:0-10586 GCA_028533065.1 Trachops cirrhosus | reverse complement strand
CCATGGTTTCCACTGGCTGGAACCTAGAGTGTGGGAAGGAAGGAGCCCTGGGAGAGAGACTGGAGGGAGAGAGGAGGCAGGGGGTATGGAGAACCTCTGGTCACTCTAAGGAGCCTGGACACTGTGTGTGGGGCAATGAAACGGTTTTAATCATGAAGAAAAAAGTCCATGGACTTACTTGTTCTTGTTGCATTGTTCTTCCCAGTGGAAATTGAAGTTCTTTGCTTCTCCTTGTTTCCTTAGGCAAACGAGGTCCTTCAGAGCTTCCTGCAGTCACAAATGGCCATAGAGAAATCCATTCTGCAGGCAGACAAAGCACTCACAGATGGGGAGAAGGCCATGGCAGGTATGGGGCAGGGCAGGTTCCTGCAGTGTCCTCAACAGGTGTGGAAAAAAACACTTTCCCAAAACAAGGAGCTCTTTTCCTCTGTGGAAAAGATTCTGCAAAATCTTTTAACAGTCAAGGAACATCAGCCAGGCAGGCCTTTCCCATGACATTCTGAACTGTGCTACTGATGGTGAGGTCAAGGGGGTTGGTTTAGAGATTTCCTACCTCTCCTCTGGTTTGGTTTGCTCTCTGAGCTCAGGAGGGTAGACATCAGACCTCACTTTTCTTGCCTCTCTCAAACCTCCCTGGGGCAGCGGAGCGGGCCAGGAAGGAGGCTGCTGAAAAGGAGCAGGAGCTGATGAAACAGAAACTGCAGGAGCAGGAGCAACAGATGGAGGCTCAGAAGAGGAGTCACGAGGAACACATATCTCAACTGAAGGAGAAGCTGAAGCAAGACAGTGAGAACATGATAAGAGAGCAGAATATGATGCTGGAGCATAAACTGAAGGTAAGTCCTGCTCTAACCTCGGTAATGCTCGATGGTCATTGTACTCATGTGGGATGGAGAAGATTACCACCAGATCATGGAAGGAAGCAAATTATCTGCTTATGGTTTATTAAAACCTTGAATCTTTCCCCTGGTTCTCTTTCATTGTTAAAATGTCTTTGTACTCTATTGTGTTCATACACTCTGGTGTGTCAGGACAAGTAGGTGGCTTACTGAATCATTTGAGAATATAAATAGGGTTTTAGGTGTTATTTGGTGGTATTTTCATTCTCCTCCTCCTCCTCCTTCTTCTTCTGTTAAAGGGAAGAAGAACTTTAACATTTCAGGTAATAGTGGTTTGGTGGTGATAAACTCCTTTATCTTTTTTCTTGTCTGGGAAGGTCTTTATTTGTTCTTCGATTCTAAATGAGAGCTGGGTAGAGTACTCTTGGATATAGGTCATTGTTTTTCATGTCTTTGAATATTTCTTGCCAATCCTTTCTAGCCTGCAAAGTTTCTTTTGAGAAATCAGCTGACAGTCTTATGGGGATCCACTGTAGGTAATTATCTGCTTTTCTCTTGCTGCTTTTAAGATTCTCTCTTTATTTTTAAACTTTGGCATTGTAATTATGATGTGCCTTGGAGTGGGCCTTTTTGCATCCATCTTGTTTGGGACTCTCTGTGCTTATTGGACTTGCATATATAGTTCCTTCACCAAATTAGGGAAGTTTTCTTTCATTATTTTTTAAAATACGTTTCCAGTTTCTTACTCTTTCTCTTCTCCTTCTGGCACACCCATGATATAAATGTTGGCATGCTTGAAGTTGTCCCAGAGGCTCCTTACACTATCCTCATTTTTATGGATTCTTTTTTCTTTTTGCCTTTCTGATCAGTTGTTTTGTGCTTCCTCATGTTCCAAATTGCTGATTTGGTTCTTGGCTGCATCCACTCTATTGTTGATGCCTTGTAAATTATTCTTTATTTCAGTTAGTGTATCCTTGGTTTCTGAGTGGATCTTTTTTATCCTGTTGAGGTCCTCACTAAATTACTTAATCATCCTTATACCCAGTGTTTTCAATTCTGTCTCAGACAGATTGCTTATCTCTGTTTATTTATTTTTTCTTTTAGTTTTTTTTCTGGAGTTTTATTTTGTTCTTTCATAGGGCCATGTTTCTTTGTTACTCATTTTGGCACCCTTCCTGTGTTTGTTTCTATTTATTGGGTGGAGCTGTTCTGTCTCCCAGGCTTAATAGAGTGGCTTAATGTAGTAGGTGTCCTTTATGATCCAGTCACACAGCTTTTCTATCACTCAAACTGGGAACTCAAGGTGCACCCACATTGTAGGCTGTGTATGCAGTCCTCTTGTAGTTGGGCACTGATTGCTGTTGGCATGTCCAAAGTCAGCCAGTGCCTGTGTTGTCTGTGGTCACATAGCATAAGCTATAAAGTGATCTGCAGATAGTCTGCTATTGATGCTGGCTTGAAGGTCCCCTAGAGAGACTGAGCTATGAACCAAGGCTGGCTCCTACTAGTGCCAGGCCTGGGGCAACTTAGTGAGCAGTAGGTGGTTTGCTGAAGCCAGATGCTGCTTGTTTGAGAAAATTTAGAAAAATATGAAGCATAGGCCAAAGCAAGCCATTCATATGGAAAAACCGCTGCAAACATCTTGGGTGGACCTGAAAGCTTGGTGGGGTAGAGTCTCATGGAATCACTAGGGTATGGCAAACAGTGTGAACCCTGTTGATGGAGTCTCAAATATGATGCCTGCCTGCTCTGCCTGGACTTCTGTCTTGGACAAAGCTGTCCCCTGGTTCCTCCCCATATTTCTCTGATGTCTTTCAATCTTCTGCCCTCATGCTGAAGTTCAGAGGTAGTGAGTTTGGGTAAGTCTGTGTACAGACCCTTTAAGAGGAACTGCCTGGATTCCAGTAGTTTCTGTCTTCTGTAGTCTCAATTTCTGCTGGCTTTATAGCCAGACGTTATGGAGACTTATCTTCCTGGCACCCTGGAACCCTGGGCTGGGGGGCCTCATGTGGGGCTAGGACTCCTTGCTCCTGAGATATCCCTCCCAACTTTTACCTGCCACATGTAGGTTTGGGTCAGTTCATTTCACATCTCCATTGCTTCTACCATCTTGATATGGGTTTTTTTTTTTAATTCTGTAGTTGTAGAACTTCCATTGAGCTCAATTTCTGACCATTATTAATGATAGTTGTTCTATAGTTGGTTGTTCTATCTGTAGTTTAGTTGTAATTTTGATGTGGCTGTGAAAGGAGGCAAGCCATGTTTATCTACACTGCCATCTTGACCTGAAGTTCTTGGAATATTTTCAAATGATCTTACATGGCCTGATTAAACAGTTTTAAAGATTTTATTTATTTATTTTTAGAGAGAGGGGGAGGGAAGGAGAAAGGGAGAGAAATGGCAATGAGTGGTTGCCTTTTGTGGACCTCCTACTGGGGACCTGACCCGCAACCTATGCATGTGTGGTGTTTGGAATTGAACTGGTGACCCTTTGAGTGCTGGTTCTCAGGCCAGCACTCAGTCCACTGAGCCACACCAGCCAGGGCATAAACAATTATTTCAAACACATGTATTTATTATAACCAGCAAGTGGTTTGCTTTACCACGATCATTGCCAATTATCAGGATCCCTACTACCACCCAAAGACCCTAAGGTAGATATCTATGCTAATAATAAGTGATCAGAAATGATCATGCTTCAAAACACAGGGAAATGACAGCTTTTAAACTTTCTGCATTTTCCCAGGCATGGACAGTTTACCCAAGTTACTCTATGGCAAAGGAAGCATTCCTGATTTCCATCTGGACATGCTTATAATAGAGTTCTAGAACAAAGTATAAGCTCTGATTATTTTTACATTTTGGGTGACCATGTTATTCCAAGTGTGACTGAGAATTAGTGTCAGCACATCAAGGCTACCTCTCAACTGGTATTATTTGTCTGGAACATATTACATTTGTACTCAGGCTAGGCTTAGCATCCCAGCAAAACCCTATTGATGTGTGAATATTTGTAAGTCTGTGAACTATGCTCTTTTTCAATGTTTAGGCCCAAGACAGAATATATTCCTTATTGTAGAATTTTCCTTGATTGTGTAAGTGAGAACAATTTTAACAGTGAAAGAAAAATATTTCATATATTTAAGAACAAGTTTTTAAATACTAAATTTAATACTTGAAAAATGAAAATTTAAAAAGGTTTACTTCTCTCAAATTTTTTGTTTCAGCTTCAAGATGAACTGCGTAAAGATGGATTTAGAAAGAAATATGAAGAGATGAATGCAGAGATAAATCATTTGAAAAATATGATCAATACTACTCAAAATAATACTACCTGGATTGGAAAAGTCATAGCTATAATGAGCATTGAACTTGGTTCAATATTGCTTGCTCCCACTAAACTTATTCATGGTGTTGTGAGAGGCATAGGCTCACTATTTAACAAGAAATAGTTCTCCTTTCAAGTAAATTGTGAATGTAGATATATGTTCTGGCTTGTTTTTGGTCTGTGTTCTACTTTATTTCATTCATCTCAGTTTAAACATAAAAAGTGCCTGCTAGAGGATATCAATGCTTAGCCCACATTAGACAGAATAAATTCATGTACACTTTGATATAACATGTTTACTGTATGAAATACACATATTTAAAATCATATGAATGTACTTACAAATAATCCATTGCATCATTACTTTAAGTGACTCAAGTTTGGAAACTACTTATGTATTCATCTATGGAAATTAGTAATATAAATTTGGCATGTGTGTATACTGAAATACTATGCATCCAGTAAATAAATTTAGAGTGCAGCTCTATTTTTATAATTATGCAACAATGTTGAAAATATATCATAAAGGGCAAAAATGAGGTACACAAGGTGTGTATGATGTGTTTACTGAAAATCAGTGTAATTGCTGTGTGCCATCATATATATGTACACACTGACTATGTCTGGGAGCTCTTTTTAGAAGCTGGTGATAGCGGTTCCTACTCAGGAGAACTGGGTGGAATCAGGGGTGAACAAGTCACATGCTTTTCCTTTTATACTCTTTCCTTTGAGTATTGTAAAGAAAACTTGCACTACCATTTCATAAATAATAACAAATAAAATGTAAAGTGTAACACTAATAACAAAAAAAGAATGTAAAAAATGGCTATTAGATGGTGAAAGTGCTCATTACTTCTAGAAATGACATCAGCCTATACAATGAAAGGTCTCAGATTAAGATCAAACTATAGAAAGTATAAATTTTGCATCCTAATATTGTTTTCATTTAGGCCTGTTCTGAATCCCTTACATTTGCTTTAGAACTGAGGTATACACATTCTAGTCTTTCTTTGAAATCTCAGCTAGAGTGGCTTCTACTTCCTATCTTTGAATGACACTTTCAAGGTATTAGAAGCAAATTACCAAACATAAGAATATGCACTGGTGAGAGGGATCCCATCAACATTAAAAGTGCTGTGGTGGCCTCTCTGCTGTAGGCAAGAGCCAAAAGGACATGAGCCATTGCAGGACTGGATGCTCCTGCTAGTGTGGGGGGTGATAAATCTTTACACATGGAAGGCAGGTGTTGCCACTTAAATATCAGAAGCCAAGTTCATACAACAATAGTAATGAGCATCATGGTTTATCTTAGCTTATGCTGCTATTAAAAATTATCATATATTGCATGGCTTGAAAACAAATATTTATTTCCTCTAGTTCTGGAGGCCTTTATTTTGAGATCTGTGTGCCAGCATTGGAGGGTTTTGGTAAGGGTGCTCCTCCTGCTTTATAGAGGGCTGCTTCCTTCCTGTGTTTTCACGTGGTGGAAAGGGTGGGAGGAGCTCTCATTATTCTTTATTATAATGAGGGTAGTAATCAGACTCACAAGGGACCCAATTTCATTACCTAATTGTCTCCCAAAGATCCACAAGTAAATACCATCACTTTGGCACATTGAAGATTAGGGTTTCATCAAATGAATTTTTGGAGAACACACACATTCATTGCATAACAGGTTGGAGATAGCTGGGCCTGACCAGAAAGAATTCTGAAGATGATGAATACACAGGGCATCCGTAAAGCCACAAGTGATGGGGAGGAAACAATCAGATAGAATCTAGGATGTTAGCAGGAGGCTGCGAGGAAGTCATGATAAAATGTCACAATGCCTAGCCTTGATCTGAACCAATTTGGGATCCTGAACCTTTTTCCTGGAAGGGGGAACAGGATCCCAAGACAAAGGAGCCAGGAACTCGGGGACAAAAACTAATGATAATATTCCCATTCTCCCAGGGGGACCTCTGCCATTTACTTGGTCCCTGTGTCCTGGGGAGTGGGAATGCCCAAACAATTTGAGAACTTTTGAAATCAGGATCCAAGTTTGGGTACCAGATAGAGGAGAGACATCACAGTCTCCTTAGTAAAGTAGGGGCACACAAGATGCAGGTACTAAATGCCATCTTGGCCCAGGTGCAGCTGTTAGAATAAGTAGCTAGATATTAATGAAAGAAATCAGAGACTTCCTTTCCATCAAAGGAAATCAAAGATTAAGAAATTTAAACTGCTAGAAAGTTACAGCTTCACACATTCCCTAGGGGATCGCAGCATTGCCATGCCAAGGGGATTAACACGCCTTCCTTTCCTGTGTAGGGAGAAAGAGCCAGCTTTCCGGTCTCCCTGGGGAGGTGCTCCCACTGGATTATTGGGCAAAAGAGTAGGGGAAGTTCTTCTGCTGGGCAGATGCAGGTATAGTAATCAGGACTGGAAGTTTTAGAGTTTCTGATAGGACTGGATTGTTCATTGGTCCAAACCAGAGCTTTCTCTTATTTATCCAGCATTTGCTGGATTTCCAACCTAGCTTTTTTTTTTAATTCCCTGAAGCCAATTGTTGGGCTTCTCTGGCCAGTTTTTCTGAGTTATTACCTGGGGGAATATCTCTTTGGACCGTAACAGAGGTTTGACTACTGGTGATGCCTTTACATTCAGCAAATCTAGCAGAAATGTCAGCCAGGTGATTTCCCTTAGCTTCCATGGAGTCAAGTTCAGAATGTCTTGAAATCTTAATAATAGTTAAAGCATCAGGTAAAACTATAGCATCCAAAAATTCCTGAATATAAAGATCATTTTTAATTTAATCTCCATTAGAGGTAAGAAAACTATATCGCTTCCATAACGTTCTAAAGTCACAAGCTACTCCAAAGGCATATCTACTGTCAGTGTAGTGCTGACAGCTTTATTTCTTGCTAAAATGCAAGTTCAAGTGAGGGCATATAATTCAGCCTGCTGTGCTGAAGTAGCCAAAGGCAAAGATGCTGTCTTGAAGAATTCAAAAGGAGTTACAATTGCATAATCTGTAGAGCATCTACCGTTTTTGTTTTTAAAATACAAACCATCTGAAAACCGTGAGAAATCAGCTTTGTCTAGAGGAGTCTCCTCTACATTGTCACAAAGAGTCAGGAGGTGATTTGTCAGTGAGAAGCAGTCACCAGGTTCTTTATCAGTTTCAGAAGGAAGAAAAGCAGCTGGATTAAGGTTATGACAATGGCCCTAGCTGGTGGGGCTCAGTGGATTGAGTGTCAGCCTGCCAATCAAAGTGTGTGGGTTCGATTCCCAGTCCAGGGCATATGCCTGGGTTGCAGACCAGGTCCCTAGCAAGGGGCACGCAAGAGGCAACCCACACATTGATGTTTCTCTCCTCTCTTTCTCCTTTCCTTCCCCTCTCTCTAAAAATAAAATCTTTTAAAAACGGTTATTACAATGTGAGTTATATAGGAAGCAGTTTACAAAAGGATTTCATAGGAAGTAAAGTGACCAATTGAAAGATGCTGGGTGTGATGAAAATTCAGGACAACTCTACTGCACGAGGTACAAAGATGGTTGGGGCAGATCCCATAATAATGTCGTTTGTGACCTTAACCAAGAGGGCAGTAGCAGCAGTGACTCTAAGGCAAGGGGGTACCACTGAGCCACTATACTATACTAGCAGTCTGTGAAGGACCCCAAGGCCATTTTCTTCCTTTTCATGTACAAAAAGGAAAAAGGGAATCTGTTGGTTAAGATGCCCCAAAGCAGGTGGGCATTATTAAACTCACCTTTAAGGCTTTCAAGGTTATGCTATCTTGTTCTTCCCATAAAATTGGGTCAGGACTATCATTCTTTAGTAAGGCCTACAGAGTTTCTGCCATAAGTGAGAGATTTGGGATCCAGTTTTGGCAATAGCCTACTAGCCCAAGGAAATCTCACAGTTGATGCTTAGTTTTGGACCTCAGAAACTTAGGACACTATGAAGTATATCTGGATCCAAGCATAGTCCTTGTTCTGATATCAGATACCAAACCTCAAACCTGATTTTGGACAAATTGTAATTTTTCTTTAGAGACCTTAGATTCCTTTTAGTCCAAAAGTTCTAACAGATGGTTGCTGTCTTCCTGTGAGCAGACCTGAGAAGAAGATCAAACAACTAAATCATCTACATATTGCATAAGGTACAACCTTTAATGAAAATTGTGTCATACAAATTAGTCTTCAAAATTTGTGAGGAAACAGAAGGGTTTTCAGAATAACCTTCAGGTATGCCTGTCCTGGTAATTGTTTCCCTTCCCAAGTGAAGGAAAACAGGTATTGGCTAGCTTCATTCACTGGGATACTAAATTTTTAATGGAAAAGTACTGATGAATTCAGAGGATTTAAGGGGAGATGGCAGTGGAGGGGGAAGAGAAGGTAAGAAAGGCAGTAATGGAAGGCAAGATGCTGTTGGAGGCGGAGCTGGAGGCAAAGGAGTTGAAAAAGAGGCACTTGTGCAAGGTAGAGAAGAAGCCTAAAGGGAAAGTCTCCACAGAAGATTGAGCAGACTGGAAGATGGATCCTGAAAAGGGGGGTGGGGGAGGGTAAGAAGGCACAGCAGAGGAAGGACATTTGACTTTGGGTGCCATTTTCTCTCCTTTTTAAATTTTCAGTAGCTTCTGTTAATTTTAAGACTTTGTTTCCCAAAGAGGAGACCATTGGTCTCATTTGGAAACCTCAAAATATCATCTAAAATAGGCATCCCACTCACTTTTACCAGTTTTAGCACTATTATTATCCAATTCAATTTTAAGGAAATTGAGTTTGGGAATCTCGAAAGTTCCCAGAGTGGCCACTAATTTCCAGAATTACTTTTAGACAGATCTGTTCTTTTAGTTAAACATGTTCATTAAAATTGTCCACAGCTTTTAACCACATATTCAGCCAAAGTCCCTGGTGGAGAAGGGTTGGTCTTAAAATATTTAGATAGCTAAGATCCCACTATTCAAAGGCTCTTCTCTAAAGCAAAAGCCCAAGACTGTTTACAGCAGCTAGAGCAACATATGTGTCACACCAACCAGTCACATTCCACAAGTCTGATCACAGAGGACCCGGCCAAAGGCAAAAAAACAGGTTTTGGAAAATCCTTGGAGAGTCCAGTTGCAGGTCGAGTGACACTCCTCTCAATGAGAGAGCACAGTCTAATACTGGTCTAAACTGACTAATTTCAGTAGAAATAAACCTAGTTCCTAAAGGACAACGTGTTTCTGAAGAAATCAGGTTGATGTGCCAAATCAAATACTCAGAGACACAGATGAAATGATCAAGCAAAGCCTTTTAACAAAAAGAAACTAATGAAAACTCTAAACAATTCCTAAATAAAGCCTGAAAACCTTCAAAAGGCAAAAAGTGGAAGCTAAATTCTAGGAGAAACTCACTCTAAGCTCCCAATTTAAGAGCAATCAGTAAGCCAAAGCAGCTCTATGTGAGGTGTTTATACCTGGTTGCTCACCTGCTCTGAAGCTTTTGGGGTTGTTCTTTTCTGGATCCCAAATGTCAACTAAAATTAATATCAACTAAGTGTTTTGTCACCTGGAAAATGATTTATTTGGGAAAATAAAAGGGTTACAGCCCAGTGTGAGCAGACATGACAAGCCACGTGCACACCCTTCCTGGTGTGCCAAGATGGAGAGGTGTTAATCCAAGGGAAGAGGGAGTTAAAGGAAGGAGAAGTTAGAAACATAGAGCTTTACTATAAGCACAGAGTTCTTCTTGTAGACACTTCTGTAAGCCCTAGCTCGTCCCATAGATCCTTCGGGCTCACTGTGTTTTCTTCAAGTTTCAGCTAGTTTTTATCAAAGTGAAAGGTAATATAAATATTATAGAAATGACATTGGTAAATACTACAGAGACTTTATATGAGTGAGAAGTTGTTACAGAACACACATCACCACCACAATACCACCATCACCACCATAAAAAATTACAAATAATGAGAATTTTATTTCATTTTTCTAATTTCTAGTCTTTCCCCCTAATTTTACTAGCAAGCCATCCATAGGTTGTACACATAAGCTACTCCATTTCCTATACGATCCTTAATCTTCCCCTGTCTATTTTGTACCTACCATTTATACTTTTTATTCCCTTTACCTTTTCCCCTGTCTCCTCACACCCCCCTCCCTGCTGATAACCCTCCAGGTGAGGGTTATCTCTATTTCTGCAATTCTGTTCCTATTCTAGTTGTTTGCTTAATTCATTTTTGGTTTTGTTTTCTTTGGTTCGATTGTTGATAGTTGTGAGTTTGTTGTCATTTTACTGTTCACATTTTTTACCTTCTTTTTCTTAGATAAGTCCCTTTAACACTTCATATAATAAGGGCTTGGTGATGATGAACTTTATTTTTTTTAAATTTTTATTTTAGTTTATTCAGTACAGTTTCTATCCTTTATTCCCATTCCAGCCCACCTACCCAT
>JAPYXV010005372.1:0-10587 GCA_028533065.1 Trachops cirrhosus | reverse complement strand
GCAGCTGAAAGAAAGAAGGAACTCATACCCTTTGCAACAGCATGGATGGAGTTGGAAAGCATTATGCTAAGCGAAATAAGCCAGACAGTGAAAGACAAATACCATATGATCTCGCCTTTAACAGGAATCTAAACAACAAATAAAGAACCAAGTAAAATATAACAAAAGACACTGAAATAGAGGACAAGTTGTCAGTGACCAGAGGGGAGAGGGGAGGGAATTTCAGGGGAGAAGGGAAGGGTTTACAGGAACAAATATAGAGGACTCATGGACAAAACTAGGGGGGTTGGAAAGGGGAGGGAGGAAGGGAGGAATGGGTGGGTGGGCTGGAATGGGAATAAAGGATAGAAACTGTACTGAATAAACTAAAATAAAAAAATTAAAAAAATTTAAAAATATTTAAAAAAGAATGTTACTGAATCGAATCTCATATCCTCCTAGTTGTACGAGTCAATGATTTTATATGCCAAAGTTTTTACTTTAGTTACTATGATTGTAACATGTCTAAAAGTGATCATATAGTTTGCTAAATTCTTAATCTAAATGTCAGTTGATGAGGGAAACAGATAATGAACACATACAACATGCAATGTACTTAAAATATGCTATCTTATTGTAACTGAAACCTGTATGAGACAAGTGGCATTATTCATATTACAAGGTAAGTAGAGTGAAGTTTAGGGACCTGATCTGATTTTCTCAAGGTCCAGGGTCTTAAGGGAGTAGGGATGGATTGCTTTCTTTAAATTGTACAAAGTTTGTAGAAATAAAAATAAATAATACATGTAAAAGGGATTTCAAATTTAAAAATAAAATACAAGCAGAGGATAACATTATCATCATTATTCTTATTATATGTGTGTATATAAATTTTAAGAAAGGAAAACTTCTTGAGTAATGGCCTGAGGGTTTCCACTAAGAAATAAAAGGCAAAGGACTCTCTTGAATCTGTCAGGGTTTCTCAAACTTCTTTTTTTTAAATCTAGGGAAGCTGAGAGACCCTTGAGGACCACCCCGAGTTTAGGAAAGACCATGCACAAATGTCTAATGCATGCCTGAAGCACAGTTGTTCCAATCACACACAACCTAGAAAACACCCCAGCAATAAGAAGAGAATGACGAATCATGCTCCATCCTCTGCCAACAGCCTCTTATAGATATTGTGGCACTGTGCTGAAATAATGAACTAATCAAGTTCACTGGACTGAGTTCACTTGAAATTTGCAATAAAATCACCTGTGGCAATTTATTATTCTTTTATTCTTCTTTTAAAAATTGTTGTTCAAGTACAGTTGTCTCCATTTCCCACCCACCCCCACCATGCACCCTGTGTAAAAGTACTCCACATTACAATTACTTTTTGTGCAACCTGAGGGATCTCCATAACATTTGGATCTTGGGGAGCAGGAGCTTGAATAAAAATCTTTCTTCCATCAGTTGGCCTGGGCTCTGTAGGAAAATCAGTACACTTCCCTACTAATGACCTGTTTGGTATGTCAAGGCTCCAGACAGCTTTTACTAAATCATTTTTAAAGTCATATCACAACCTTTCTCTAGACTTGCAGTATCTGATATGGTCCACGAGCTCTTAAATGTAGCTAATCCATATCAAAATGGACTCTTAAGTATAAATTGCACACCAGACCTCAAAGACCAAGTCAGAAAAAAGCATATGTTTTTGTAATGTTTAACAGGACAAAAGCCCCCTTTTCAGACCCTCTTTGCCAGAAACAATTTGCAGCCTAACTAAAACATCCTGCTCTAGAACCAACCCATTACCTGATAAAAGCCCATAGCCCTACCCACCTGGGGCTGGTGCATTTCTCCACACCTAGCCCTTTCTTTCCCCTGGGAAGGTAAAACAAAAATTATGCTCTCTGCAGTTTCTTCTCTTTGTTAATTCTTTCACAGCCCGCATCCCCAGCCACCTGAACAAATACTGATTATGTGTTGTAATAGTAATGTCTTGGACATACTGTGTTTTAAAAAATACATCATTAAAATTAATTTCATGCATTCCTTTTTAATTTTGCATGTGGCTACTAGAAAATTTAAAATTGCATATGTGGTTCCCATTATCTTTCTCTTAGACAGAGCTGCTCTAGAATAATGGCTATCTACTTGGCTTATTTCTGCTTATTACTTTTCAGGGACAAATATTTACTTCTCTTTATAAGAACAAAAACCCAAAGTCAAACAAGACAAAATGTTACTCGTACTTTCCTGGTGTATATAAAACAGCTTTGCAATGGAACAAGGAACCAATAGGATGGTTGGTTCTGAGAACTGAAACCCTGCACATGATATTCAGAACCATAAAGAGTATTTATTCATTTGAACTTGCATACAATTTGATCTTCTTCTTAATTGTGTTCATTCTGCTATTTAAATGTATCCAAACTAAAAAGAAAAAAAACAATTATTTGACATAACTGGCATTGTCCCATGGAAAACTCTCTTCTAAATTGGCTTTTACTTCAAGATTCTGAAATCAGTTCTATTTTACTTTATAAAATAAGAAAAAGCCTTGTTAGTATAGAATGATTGATCCTCAGAGATGATCTGGTACCAAACCAGTCTTTTTTATGTTTGTGAGATGGAGACCTGGGCAAAATAAGCAACTGGCTCAACATTCTCCAGTTAATAAATGATAGGGACACAGTCTGAGTTTGTTACCGAACAAGGGGGGGCAATTATTGGCCCACTCAGGGACGCCAAAACTGTTACAGAATACATGGGGCCAAAGGTGATATACTATTACCGAAAGGACCCCCCCAGGTTCATTCTGTCCGCTGCCTTATAGGAAAGACATCTCTGAATGTCAGAGATTTGTGAAAAGGAAAGGAAATGTTTATTTGATGCTATACAGACTTAAAGTAGTGACCTAACATCTTCATTAAAATATCAAAGTCCTTTTGGATACCCACAGACGCCCACAGTGCCTCCTTCTCCCCCTGCCCTTATTCAGGGTACTGTAATTCAGGAAAAGAAGCAAAGTCCATGATTCAGGCTCCTGACACCATCAGCTGTGTCACTGTCCAGGCAGGATCTCCAATTAACCTAAAGTCATGTGGCACCTTCTCATGGCCTACTGGCAAGAGTTCTTTCACCCTTCTTCCAGGCAAAGTCTCTCCTGCTTCCCAGGCCATGTGGTCAAAGGTAGCACCCCAAAGCTGCGTGGTCCTCTTCTACCAGAGCTGCAGGGGTCCCCACTCTGGCAAAGCCGTGTGAATCTTTCTCTATTGCCACAGCCACATGTTCTCTCTCTGCACTGCCACAGCCGCATGGTCCTCTCCGCACTGCCATGGCCATGTGGTCCTCTATCTAATGGCTATGGCTGTGGTCCTCCCTCACATGGCTGCAGAGGTCCTCACTCTGGCAAAACATCATGGCTCCCCAATGGCTGCCACGTCTGGGTTTAAATCCCCCCACCAATCTTCCTCTGCAGCCCCATTTCTGACTGCTCCCATAATCGGCTACACTTGCCAGCACTCCCATACCCTTCCAGCTTTACTGGGCTGCCATAGTGAGTCTGGGCAAGCGTGGCCCCATGGCATGGAGCCAGTCTTCTCCAAGCTCTCACAAAGGTGAAGGCGCTGTAACTAGGGGGACCTGCCCCCAGTTACATCTTGGGAAGTTCCTTCCATTCCCCTGGCTCAGAGCAGGGCCACAGCTATTTAACATACCTATGCAACCAGTTAAAGGTTATAGATATGTTAAAGGACCACACCAGAGGTTAGCTGCAAAGCTGTTGCTATGCAAAACAGCTCTCAATGGCCCTGCTCCATTTGTCCCTTCTCCCAATCCACACCTTTGTGGGGGAGGGGTGAGGACATCCTAATGTTTCCTGGATACCTTGAGTTCTGGACCCCATTCCAAATCCCTATTTGGGGCCCCCCTCTTGGCTGCACCATGTAACAAGTTCAGTACTGTCATGTGATTCAAATTTTTTCATATTCACATGGTAAACTTAAAACTATTTCCAAGTCATTCTTTTTTGTACCATAGAAACATAAGCCTCAATTGTTTTAAGAAGAACATCAAACAGCTGAAAATGAACCACTAGTTAGGTTCCTCTTACAAAATTCATGCCGAAAAAGGTCTCCTTACTGTAGACTTTATGGATACGACATAAAATACGAATTTTCATACAATTAGGCATAGACTTGGAAGTAGCCAGTATAGCACTCTTTCCTGCTGATTCATAGCCTACAATTCTAATGGGAACAGTGCAAATGCAGTAAGTCTGTTTTGCTTGCCTTTTAAAATTTGGATGCAGCATTCTCCCCAAACTGCTGAGATTGTCAAGGTGTATGACACTTTGTCTGCTCAACAGTCAAATGAATTTAAAACTTTTGAATTCATACAAGAATACATTGTTTCAGCTTCCAAATCATTTGAGTGGATTTGGGTTGTTTTAATTTATTTAATATTTAATGTCATTGATAAGTAAATTAATAAAGTCTCTATATCTAGATATCTTAAATTTTCCAAGTTATTTTTTTTCTTTTTCCAGTAGCATATTTCTGTTTTCTTCTGAATAAATCCACCATTGATATACTGTATTTTGAACTATTTTAAGAATAAAGAAAATGCATACTTACCTGGCAGGGGAGATACCATGATTATGAAGGTGGTTTTCCCAGGGTAAGGCTTATCCATTGCACTCCAGATGTACTGACCCCTGCGATTTCCCCCAGTGTGGGAAACTTGACTGCATAATTTGTGGTGGTGGGGGACTGCGTTCATGCTCTCCCGTGGTTTTGAGTTCTAATGTCAGGCCTACAAAACTTTCCAGGAACAGTGTTGTGGGGCCTTCCACTACTCTGGAGATGTGCTGCCTTGGGACTTTCTTCTTCTTTTCTTTTTCTTTTCTTCTCCTACTCGTTTTTTTTCTTTCCAACTTTACCCCACTACCACTATCCCCAGTCCCCACCACACCCCAATTAGCCATCATTTGTTCTCCATTTATGAGTCTTTCAAAGCTGAACACCAAAAAAGTGGGTGGACAGTCTCTCTAAAGGGGACATACACATAACCACTAAAGCTGTGAAAAGATGCTCAACGCCACTAACCAAAATAAAAACCACAATGGGTGGCTATCATAAAAAATTAAAGAAAACACAAATAATAATATAGAATACAAGTATGTAGCATCTAATTATTAAAATGTTAATATTTAGCCACATTTCCCTCAGATTAAAAATATATTGTGGTAAAATACACATACATAAAATTTGCCACTCTGATTTTAAGTGTACAATTGAGTGGCATTCATTACATTTACAATGTAATTAATCTGCAACCATCATTCTCTGTATTTCTAGAACTTTTGTCATCCCAAACAGAAACTCTATACTCACTAATTAACAACTCTCCATTCTCCATCTATAAGCCCCTGATATCCTCTAATCTACTTATTGTTTCTATGACCTATTATAGATACTTCATAGAAGGGGAAACACCACACCATATTTGCCTTTTTATGTCTGGATTCTTTCACTTATATTAATGCCTTCAAGTTTCAACCATGTGGTCACATGTATCAGAATTTAATTCCTTTTTATGACTAATATTCTACTGTATATATATACTACATTTTGTTTATCCAGTCATTTGTTAATGAACCCTTGAGTTATTTCTGCCTTTTGGCTACTGTGAATAATGCTGCAATGAACATAGTCACACACATATCTGTTTGAGTCCCTGTTTTCAGTTACAAGTAGCATTTCTGGGTCACATGATAATTCTTTTTTTAATCTATTTTTTATTGTTATTCAGGTACATTTGTCTCCATTTTCCCACCATCACTTTCCCCCAATAATTCTGTGTTTAACTTTTTGAAGAACCACCAACCTGTTTTTTCCATGACAGCCACTCTATTATACATTCCCACCAGCAATGTTCAAAGGTTCTAATTTCTCTATATCCTTGCCAACACTTTTTAATTATACTCATTCTAGTAGGGATGAAGAGGTTATGATTTGTATTTCCCTAATAACTAATAATATTAAGCATCTTTTCATGTGCTTATTATTCATGTGTATATCCTCTTTGGAGAAATGTATATTCAAGAACTTTGGTCATTTTTAAAAATTGGATTGTTAGACTTGTTGTGGAGTTGTAGGAGTTTACCTCAGATTTTTCAAAAAATAAAACGTTACCTCCTGGCTGGTGTGACTCAGTGGATTGAGTGCCAGCCTGCTAAGTGAAAGGTTACAGGTTCGATTCCCAGTCAGGGTACATGCCTGGGTTGCACGCCAGGTCCCCAGTTGGGGGCATGTGGGAGGCAACCACACATTGATGTTTCTCTCCCTCTCTTTCTCCTTCTCGTCTCCTCTCTCTAAAAATAAATAAATAAATGGTCTTTTTTTAAATTACTAAGAAAAATAAAACATTAAAATTGAATTTAAATGCCCTTTATATTTGCATCTAATCCTAATATCTCACTCCCTAAATTCATCCAGATGTGACCAGTATTTTTTTAAAGATTTATTTATTTATTTATTTATTTATTCCTTCTTGCAGGTAGGGAGGTCCACATTACATATTTCTGATCAATAAAATATAAGTGTAGTTGCTGGACATGACTCAACAAGGAAGTTCTTTAAAAAGAGGCAGACTTTATTGGCACCAATTTTTTTTTGCCCTTCATCCTTCCCTTTCTTCAAGCTTGTAATACTTTTACTATGCTGGACACTGAGCAGCTATCCTTTGGTTATGAAGATGATAAAAGTCATATGCTGAGAATAGCAGAGTGGAAAGCTCAAGGAAGCTTAGGTCCCTGGTAGAATTATGTAGTCTCTGTACCTAATCAACTTCCTTCAGGGTCCATTTTACATGACAGAAGTAAAATATTTTATTTCTTAAATTACTCCACTCTTAATGTTTCCTGTCATGAACACCTGAACACAATCCTTAACTGATACAATAAAGTCTTATTTCATGACCTGTGATGATTAATTTTATGTGTCAACTTGACTGGGCTAAGGGATGCTGAGATAGCTGGTCAAACACTATTTCTGGGTGTATCTGTAAAGGGCATCTCTGGAAGAGATTAGCATTTCTTTCAAAGATTCTTTGTTTATTTCTTTCTTTTTTGGCTGCTATCATCTTTTTATTTTTATTTTTAAATATATTTTATTGATTATGCTATTATCAATAGCATATCCCATTTGTATTCCTATAGTTGTTCCACTTGTTCTCTCCTTTTTTCCCTTCCTTCCTGCACCCCCCTCCCACCAGCATTCCCCCACATTAGTTCATGTCCAAGGGTCATACATATAACATCGTTGGCTTCTCCATTTCCCATACTATATTTAACCACCCCTGTTTTCTACCTACCATTTATGCTTCTTATTCCCTGTACCTTTTCCCCCATTCTCTCCCCACCCCCTCCCTGCTGATAAGCCTCCATATGATCTCCATTTCTGTGATTCTGTTCCTGTTGTAGTTGTTTGCTTAGGGTTTTTTTTTTTTTAGGTTCAGTTGTTGATAGTTGTGAGTTTGTTGTAATTTCACTGTTCATATTTTTTTATGATCTTCTTTTTCTTAGATAAGTTCCTTTAACATTTCATATAATGAGGGATTGGTGATGATGAACTCCTTGAACTTAACCTTATCTGGGAAGCACTTTATCTGCCCCCCTGCATTCTAAATGAGAGCTTTGCTGCATAGAATAATCTTGGATGTAGGTCCTTGCCTTTCATGACTTGGAATACTTTTTTGCAGCCCCTTTTTGCCTGCAAGGTTTCTTTTAAGAAATCAGCTGATAGTCTTATGGGAACTCCTTTGTAGGAGTTTGTAGTAACTGTCTCCTTTATTCTTGCTGCTTTTAAAATTCTCTCCTTATCTTTAATCTTGGATAATGTAATTATGATGTGCCTTGGTGTGTGCTTCATTTGGCCCACTTTCTTTGGGACTCTCTGAGCTTTCTGGACTTCCTGGAAGTCTATTTCCATTACCAGGTTAGGGAAGTTTTCCTTCAATAGTTTTTCAAATAAGTTTTCAATTTCTTGCTCTTCCTCTTCTCTTTCTGGCACCCTTATGAATCAGATGTTGGAGTTTTTAAAGCTGTCCCGGAGGTTCCTAAGCCTCTCCCCATTTTTTTGAATTCTTGTTTCTTCATTCTGTTCTGGTTGAATGTTTATTTCTCCCTTTTGTTCCAAATCGTTGATTTGAGTCCCGGTTTCCTTCCTGTCACTGCTGGTTCCTTGTACATTTTGTTTGATTTCACTCTGCATAGCTTTAACTTCTTCCTCTATTTTGAGACCATACTTAACCATTTCTGTGAACAACTTGATTACCAATGTTTTGAATTCTGCATCTGATAGGTTGGCTATCTCTTCGTCACTTAGTTCTACTTAGGGAGCTTTGATCTGTTCTTTCATTTGGGCCATATTTTTTTGTCTCAGCCTGCTTATTATGTAGTGAAGGGTGGAGCCTTAGGTATTCACTAGTGTGGGACAACCCATGTCCCTGTGTTGTGGTGCTGTATGAGAGGGAACAATGCCACTTGATCAGCTCTCAGCTGGCTTTCAGTCACTTCCCCCACTACCCACAAGAAAATTGGGTCCTTCTGGTGCTGATTACTGGGTGGGTGGGTTTGTGTACATTCTAGGATCCTGTGGGTCTCTCCAATGAACTCTTATGTGAGACTGGGTGTTTCTCCTGTCACTGCAACCCCCACAGGTTTTTACAACAGAGGTTTTGAGGTTTTAGCTTCCTCAATTGGACCCCTGGGTTGTGTTGCCTCTCTTCCTCCCCAGGTATTCCTCCTGGTTTATCTGCATGCAAATGTGGGACTACCCAGCCCACCACTTGCAGCCTCGCCCCCGCCCAGTCCTCCAGCCTCCACTTTTCTGCAAGTCCTCTCCACCCCAGGTGCCCATCTCCGCCCTTCCTACTGGTCTGAATGAATGTTTCTTCTTTAACTCCTTGGTTATCAGACTTTCATACAGGTCAATTTTCTGGTAGTTCTGGTTATTTTTTGTTTTAAATTTGTTTGTCCTTCTTTTGGTTGTGTGAGGAGGCAAAATATATCTACCTATACCTCCATCTTGGCCAGAAGTCCAAGATTAGCATTTCAATTAGTAGACTGAGTAAAGAAGATAGCCCTCACTATTATGGTTGGGCCTCATGCAATTCCTTGAGAGTCTGAATAGAACAAAAAGATGAAGGAAAGACAAATTCATTCTCTGCTTGAGCTCAGATATACATCTTTTTTCTCTTGCTCTCAGGCATTAGTGTGCCTGGTTCTTGAAATTTTAGATTCTTGCTGAAACTTACACTATTGCCTGCCCTGCTTCTCAGGCCTTTAGATTTCAACTGGAACTATACCACCAGCTTTCCTGAGCCTCCATCATGCAGACTGCAGATATTGGGACTTAGCCTCTATAAATGCATAAGCCAAACCCTCATAATAAATCTCTTTCTGTACACATCCCATTACTTCTGTTTCTTAGGAGAACCTTTATACATCACCTTCAATAATGTTTGTAATTTTCTCCACAAAGTCTTTCACAACTGTTGTTAGATTTACTACTAGGTGGTTATAATTTTTTTGTTATTTAAAATAAAAAAATTTCCTTTGTAATGATACTTTCAAATTTGCTGATGCTATTCAGTATAAAGGAGAGTTATAATAAATTATTTCACATTAATTGTGTACCTTAAAACTGTTACTTTCTTGATTCTAATAGTTGGTAGAGGTCACTGAAATTTCTGTGTAGATAATTCTATCATGTGTGAATAAAGACAATTGGATTTCTTCCTTTTTATTCTTTCCTCTCCCTTACATTTTAAAAACTTTTTCTTCCCTTATTGCAATGGTTAGGCCCTACATTACAATGTTGAATAGAATTTTTTGCTGGATCCCCTTCACTGAGTTAACAGAGTTTATTTATAGTATATTAGGAGCTTTTTAAAAAAATATGAATAAGTATTATGTTTGATCAGATATGTTTTCTATATATCTTGAAATTATAACTTTTTTTTCTTTCTGACAACGTGGGTGGAACTAGAGAATATTATTCTAAGCAAAGTAAACCAGTTGGTGAAAGACAAATACCATATAGTCTCACCTATAACAGGAATCTAATGAACAAAGTAAACTAATGAACCACAAGCTAAAATAAAAATAGAACCACAAGCATGGAAACATGGAACAAACTGAAAGTGACCAGTGGGGAGTGGAGAGGGGGATAATGATGGAAAGAAGGGGAAAAGACTAGACAAAGAGACATATGAAAAGATGCTCAGCATCACTAGCCTCAGAGAGATGCAAATTAAAACCACAATGAGATACCACTTCACACCAGTCAGAATGGCCATCATAAACAAATCAACAGTGTTGGAGAGGATGTGGAGAAAAGGAAACCCTAGTGCACTGTTGGTGGGAATGCAGACTGGTGCAGCCACTGTGGAAAACAGTATGGAATTTCCTCAGAAAACTAAAAATGGAACTGCCTTTTGATCCAGCAATTCCAATGCTGGGATCATACCCTAAGAGCCCTGAAACACCAATCCAAAAGAACCTATGCACCCCAATGTTCATAGCAGCACAATTTACAATAGCCAAGTACTAGA
>JAPYXV010005371.1:0-10588 GCA_028533065.1 Trachops cirrhosus | reverse complement strand
TGAGAAGGACCTCTTAAAATAGCCCAAAGGTTCATTTCAAAAGAAGTTGGATACTGAAAACTATCCCCTGAACTATAATAAACAACGTAATTATTAAATTCAATATAATAAATGGAGAATTTTCATCTTACTCAGCGCAGCAATTTATTTCCTGCATTTTCCCCCAGTTGGGCTCAGTATATGTCAACTGGAACATCAGTGTGAATGAAGTTAATATTCATAGTCTCTATCTGAGATTTCATCTTCTCGGGAGATGTTGACCGAAGCGAAATGAATAGCAAATAAGAGTCCCCTAATAGGAACAATTTTTATTTATAAGGTATTTGCATATTATATGTCCAGAAAGTTCCTTATGAATAATTGGTTTAATGAATTACTCTTCTCAAAGAGATACGTGTTTCTCTTGGTCGTTTTTCTTGTTGTTTGAGACCCGATTTGAATCTCATGAGATGTCTCAGGATCTCTCAGGATGGTTTTCTGGTCCGGACTCTCCGTTCTCATCTCGCCCGGTCCCTCACAGCGATCAGAGGGGGGCTTTGCTCTGTCTCCCGGACGAGACCTCAGGCTGGCCAAGTATCGGGAGAGGGCCGCAGATGGCCGTGTCCATCTGCAGGACGGCGGGGGCGCTGTGCCTCGGCGCTCCCCTGCAGCGCAGCCCAGGGCACAGCTCAGCAACCAGCGTGGGCACCGTGTCTCCCAACGCCCACCTCAACAGGCCCCGCCCTGGGGGCTGCCAGGGCCCCATCTCAGAGCAGCGGGTGCTCCAGGCGGAGGGCGGGGACAGAAGTGAAAGAGGAGTAAAAGGGGGCGCGTCTGCTTCCTGCTCCTTCTGGCCTGGCCTTTGGCCAAAGGGACATAGTCTTCCTGTCGTTACACTGTCCCCCCCCCCCCGACCTCCAGTCATATTTTCTTACTTCTAAATGAAACTGAATTCCGGAAGCTTTGAAGTCGAGCTCCGGTTGTGACTGAAGGGTGCCTAAGCACGACAAAATGTCCTCTGTTGTCTGACACGCAATTTGGGTGACAAGGTAGAAACTTCTTATAACACTTTGCAGAAACCGATCAAGCCTTCAGGCTCAAGGACAGCTCATTTCTAGCCCAGTTTTGAGTACCTGGTAACAACAAGAGTCATTTTTTAAATGAGGGTACCAATGACAAGATAGATATCCGCATTACAGAACCAGCTAAAATCTTGCAAGTTTAAACAAAACAACACTTAAAAATGTTGTTTATGTGTGAAAATAAATTAGTCTACCATGAGAAAACGTGTCGATTTCTAAGAGCACTAAAGAAATTGAGGTAGAATTTAGGAGCCTGGGCTATCTCTCAGGCTCTGAAGCCTGGAGTCAGCTCAAGTGGGTTTTCTCTTTCTGAAACGCAGCCTCCTTTTATGCGGGCTCTTTCACAGCTTAGAGGAAAATTAAATCACCAGCAGTCCTCTCTGGGGTGTTGTCAAAGACCCCTGTACACTGTTGTATGAAAAAACCAGCCTGCAAGGGGAGGAAGCCAGGTACCAGAGACCAGTGCGTGTGCCGCGGACACCCGCGCACACGAGGTAACTGGCACACGCACCGTGGCCCCGAAGACATAAGCTCAGCTGAGTTTATGGCGCCATCACTCAAGCCATTGTGTGGTTTCCATGATACATTTTTTTAAATATTGAAATTAATTCTTGCAACCTCAATTGCAGGAAACGTCTAGCCTGCATGAGTTGTGAGGTGGGGTTTTTTTTTTTCCACTTGCTGATCTGTAATTCTCTGTGTTGTGATTTATGTCTTATTTTGTATACAGAAGAAAATCATGCAGATTACCACAACGCCACTTTAAAATCCCCAGGGATTTTAAACCTGTTTGTAATTCCCAGAGGCTTCCGAATTTACCTCTTAATTTTCCATCTTTCCATAGAGTGATTCCAAAGCCAGATTTGTCCATGAGGGGGGTCGTATTCGGATGTGGACAACAAAGGAATTTATCATGATTAATCAGGAGAGGATGTGCTTCCAGACCACTAGGTTTCCGGTGAGGGGAGAAGGTCTGTCAAGCTACCTTGTCTTTCAAGCAAGAAAAGACAGCAATAGGTGCAAAGAGAATTTCGAAGGGATATATGAATGAAATTCTGAGAACGGGAGCGAAGGAAGATTAACTGCCACCGTAAACATCACCGAACGTGTCACTGGGGATGGCGGGTCAGGCTAAATGGAAATGGCAGGGATTAGGGACTGGAGGTCACTCGGTGATGGCCGCCGAGCCAACACACGGGGGCTAATGGAGTGAGAAGAATGGAGGGAGATTCGAGAGCAATGGGGCAAGAGAACTTGGCCCACGTCTCAGCCGGGAAATAGCTCTCTGGTCCTTCAGGCGGGTGACAGATGGCTCTGGGAGGGCCACACCCCTTCGCGGAGACACCGCTGTGTCTTTTCTCAGGACAAGCTGCCCCCCCAAAGTTATCGAGGGCCATGATCAAGTTTCATGTTTAAGACGTAGGCTGCAAAACATACTTAAAGCCAGTTTACCAAACTTGAGATTTGGAATGGAAAACATAAACATATGGAGAATAAAATAAAAAAGGAGAGGAATTTCATGCTCTACTGCCCCACATGCAGTGAAACATTTACTTCCTTGGAGGTTTCTTGGGAAAAAAAAAAAAAAAACAGTTTGGGATTCTCCGATCTGAACTTCCTAGAGTGGGTAATTATCACCCCTTCAATACTCAGATCTCTGGAAAATGAGCTCAGAGACGGTCATTGTTCATGAGTGTTTTTATGAGAAGAGAAAACTCTTACGTTTAAGGGTTGGAAAGCAAACTATGATTTTCAAAAACTCTGTGTTTCCATGGAAAGAAACATAGTTATTTCCGTAAGAGCTATCTGTTGGCTGGGCTGTTCGCTGGCCGGGAATCTAGCTGGGGGGGAGCGCTTCACAGGCAGGGCTGCAAGTGGGACTCGAAGGAGCAGGCACGGGAGTGACTGCCCACGTCTCCCCTGCCAGGCACCAGGGAGGGACAAGGGGCCACTTTCTGGGGGGCCCCTCACAGTTGGGAAAATTTCAGGGAGGGATCTGACGTGTAGACAGGTGATGATTTGGCCATGACCTGAATGTTTGCGGAGACGGATATGAAGGACTGTGAAAGGCCTTTGCTTTGCGAACAAGGTGGAGGAAATAAGACAAACCAGCCTGTGATGAAAGCCAGGACACAAGCACAGAAGGAGCTTGTGGGAATTCCAAGAAGGAAGTTGTCTCAATGAAGGTGATTAAGGAAGGAAGGCTTCTTGGAGGAGGTGGGGCCTGAGGGATGGGTGGCAGGATTTCCACAGGTGGGGATGCGGGCAAGGTTGGGGGTGCTTTCTGAGGTGGAGGAAATGACAGGAATAAAGGGATAAAAATAATCAAGACTCATGCCTGCCATGAATTATTTGCTGCCTTCTCTCTGCCATGGAGCTCCTCCAGCCCCAGTGGCCTTAGACTTTGCACAAAGGAAGATGAACAAGAAACAGGTAGATTATGAGGGCGTGAAACAGGGCGACCGCCTGGAACCGGAAAGCTGGGGCACCCTTCCCTGGGAGACGAAGCCGGAGCTCAGATCGGCAGGCTGAGCCCCAGCTCCTGGGAGAGGGGTGGGAGGCCATACCGGCAGGTCGCAGGGACCCTCGGGGAAGCATCCGGAACTTAGTGGTACCTGAGGGCACGAGGCAGCTCCCCTTTCCACCTGTTTCTTACCGCTTTGCTCCTGGGTTTTCATGCCGAGATTACCAACAGTAGGAGATGAAGCCTCTGCACACGGAAGTTTAGCTCTTTTGATGCTGACATTGCAGTCAAGGTGGTTAGCACAAGGACAAAGAAAAAGGAAGTCCCAAGAGGAACAAAAACAAAAGATTATTTCTATGCAATGTTGTTCACTGTCCTTGAATCCCTGGCAACACATAATGAAGGTAAATCAGACCTGGCTTTTTGGCTTCCTGAGAACCAGAAACCCACACAGATGAGCCAGTGGTTGAGAGCCGATTCGAAGCAGCACGCCTTCCCTGCACTTATCGGATGGTTCAGAGCAGCCAGGTGGCTGCCTTCTGCGTCACCTGTTCCCTTTTCTCCAGGGGGTCCTCAGGTGGGGCTGTCTGTTAGTGGTGGACGGAAATCCCGTCCTTATCCGCAGCTCCCTTGTCTGTAATCCCCAGAGGCGGCTGATCGGAGGGAACGGTGTCCCTTCCCTTCTCTTCCCGCCACTCCCTCTACGTCAGCCTTCCAGGGAAACTTGAAAGAACGAGTGGAGAAAGAAAAGGGGTTGCTACGTGCAGTAAGATCGGAGCCTGGCTGCGAATCCAGCCCTCCCGAGGGTAAAGGGCCTCCTCGACTGTCCAGCGGGCGGTCCTCGGGAGCTGGCTGAGGCAGGGGCTGTGGCTCCTTCCCCTGCAGGTCAGCCAGCTCCTGTTCTGCCCCCACCCTCCATTTGTGAAACAGAGCCCAGTGTCACTCTGTGTCACTCAGCATCGTCACTGAGTGCTGGTGAGCATACAGGACTCAAAGCTTCCTGGGTTTCAGAAATGGAAGGTGTTCTGGTGGGATTTCACCTCTGGGTTACACAAGTGCAAGTAGATTTTCGTATCTCATTTAGAAATGATTGCACAGTGTTCCCCTCTTATCTCCCGGGCTTTGTTCTGAGACCCCCCCGCAGATGCTGGAAACCACGGATAGTACGGAATCCTACATAGACTATGTTTTTTCCTATATATACACATGCCTACGATGAAGTTTAATTTACAAATTAGGCCCAGTGAGAGATTGACAACAATACCTAGTAATTAAGTAGAACACTTAGAACAATACACTGTAATAGACATTATGTAAATGTGGTCTCACTCTCTCGAAATACCTTATCCTCCTGCACTCACCCTCCTCAGTGTCTCCTCATTCACAGTTTCACAGACAGAAGATGCTTTCTTTACACGGATCTTCGCGACTCAGCATGGGGCTTTTTTTTTTCTTTCTTTATTAAGTTGAGAACTCTCACCTTTCCATTGAAAGGACGCTCCACGCTTCTCGTTGGGCATCTCATCAGCACTCCTGCGATTTGGGGCCATCATTGAGTAGAATAAGGGTGACTTAGACGCGCACTGCGATGCGGTGACAGTTATCTGACAGTCAGGGCAAGCTAGCGAGTGCCGGCCGGGCGGGGAGCGGGGACAGTGTGGAGACTCCGGACGGGGGGTGAGCCCCCTCCGGGGGCACGGAGCAGAAAGGCGGGAGGGTCCCTCACGCTACTCAGATGGCACACAGTTTAAAACTCAAGAGTTGTTTATTTGTGGGATTTTCTGCGTGATATTTTCAGACGACGGTTGACCTCAGTTCAGATCTGTGAAGCCCCCGAAAGTGAAGGCGCAGGTGAGGGGGAGGGGCGTTGTATTTTCCTGGATCCCAGAACGATCATTTTTCCTTAGAGTTATTTAGTTTATAAATTTCTTACCTGCCTTATAAAAAGGAACTATTTTAATAAAAATGAACCATTTCTCCATGTGCATCAACCATTTCATTAAAATTTACGCTGATTTTCACAAGAATTATAAATGCCTTAAGTGACTTACCTTGAGCAGTTAACACTCATCACTTAGCACAATGTCTGATATATAAAGACCCTTTAGAGCATTGGTTCTAATTTAATATTTAATGGTGAGTCGTATTCATTATTATAGGGCATGCACTTAAACTTGGGCATTTTCTCGACTGAACGATGAAATCTTTTAAATGCACTCACTACTCAGGTTCATTCACGCACTTGAGAGAGGAGACGTTTATCTCATCTGTGTGGTAAAGCAGATACAAATGACCAAGGACATGCAGCGGGGTCACTGCAGGTCAGTGGTAATGGAACCGGGCTCCCGGGGAGCAAGGCCCCCGCAGTGGAAACCCAGAAATGCGCTCAATTAGAGGGGCTCCTTGGGGATGGCTTATGTTTGCTCCTGGGGCGTCAGCAGGGTCAGCCTCCCTGTAATAAGGAAGCGGCCGCCATGGAAGAGGGCCCATCAGCCACGGTTACAGGACTAGGTGGACACTACAGCCGTAAGATCCCGAGAGAGCAGGTCATGGCAAGATGGGGCAGACCGGAGGACGCGTCTGGACACCACAAATTCATGACTGCTGCAGCGAGCTGGCATCCACTCAGATAAGGCTGGTGCTGATGCACTGTTTACAGCGTGCTTTTCTAAACAAGAAAGAAATCACAGAATAACATGATATTGAGAACTAGGATTTAGTCTTGCATTTTCCACATTTTCTTTTCAACTGTTGCAACTGGAGTACCTCATAAGGATTGTCTTTGAGATTTCAATGGTGGCCCTCCAAAAAAACTAAAAATAAAATTAGAAACTACAGTAAATGATAACAGCAACCCAAACCCTTTATAATGGCGACAGCCAACCTCTAGTTGCAATAGGACAGGGAAGAAGAGCCTGAGGAGGCAGGGCCGATGGAGGAGAGGAATGGATCAGAGTTGGCCGAAGAGGTAGGAACCCGGTGCTCTCGGTCAGGTGTTGCTTAGTGACTCACAGACCCCTCGACGAGAAAGCCCCCGCTCGTGACAGTGCCCAGGCGGGTCTGACTGGAAGAATGTGCAGGTCTAGGAATTACATCGTAGCAGCTCCCACTCTGAAGGGTCCGGTTCACGGGCGAACCCACATACAAAGACTGAAACGTGATACTAGTTCGTTATTCCGTGCCCGGGACACCTCTGATTCCACGGTGTCCGTGTCCGCCTTCTCCAGTTCGTCTCTGCTCGTCCTTCTGCTCCTCTCCCTTTTCCACAGCCTCTTCTTTGACAGTCCCCACCTATCTTGACCTTGGCCAAGATTAACCACCTGTGCATCCTTGCACGATTATTCTAAAGGTGTCTGCACGTTCTCTGACTCTCCTCTCCTCAAAGCTGGGCTCTCATTTTCCTCTGCTTTGTCCTTGGCTCTGGTCATGACTCATGTCTTCAGAAGAGAGAACAGTTCAGGGATTCTGTGTTACTTCTGAGGCCGGGTCACAGAAGGCAAAGTAGTGTCCACCTGGCTTTCTCTGTTGGGAGCCTTCAGCCCCCGAGGAAAATGCCTGGGTTCCCCAAAGCCACCATGCTGAGGGACCCCATGGCAAGGCCACGCAGAAATGGAGATGGCTCAGGAACCCAGGTGTTCAGTGCCCCGAACAGGCTGGCCTTCCCACCAACCACGGCGTTTGTGTGACAATGACCAGTGGCCCCCAGGCCATTCCAGCGCCCAGCCGCTGAGCCTGCTCCCCAGCTGCGGCCAAGGGAGCAGAGATGAGCGGTCTCCACCAACGTGCGCCCGAAATGCAGATTCATGAGTGACAAATTGTAGACAAATAAGCCATTGACACGTAGGGTGGCCTGTGGCGGGGCAGTAGATAACCGGGATGCCCTTGACCTCCTGGCAGTGCTGTGCACCACCTTGGCATTACACAGAGACCGTCCACCCTCGGACACATGGGCGTGAGTGCGTGTCTCCGTGTCATCATTGTCCTGTGGAAGGGGGTTCCAATGAAAATCCGGACGGTGACGTGATGAGGAAGCATCGGAGTAGAAGTATACAGACCTGACAGAGGTATTCTCAAGGATGTCTTTCCCTGGGACAGCAGTAGATAAACAGGAATGAGGATTTTCCAGCCCACCTCCCCAGTTAATATTCCCCAGTGGTGCCAAACACCACAGTCCTGCCAGGGGCGTTGAAAGGCAGCTGTCTGTCTTCTCCAATTTAACCCTGTCATGCCCCTGGAGGCTACACCCTGGGCTCTTAGATTTGCACCCGTGTTTCCCGAGCCACTGTTAACAACACACTTACCAGGGACGCCATCAATGGCTTACTTGGAATAGCAGTCGGCTTGTTGCAAGGGCTGAACTTAGCACGTAGCCCGGCAGACAGGGGCGCTGGCGGTGGGGTCCGGGAAGCTGGGGTCGAATTCATCTTCTGATGCGTGCAGGCTGCTGGCCTTGGCCAGAACGTGTTCACCCTGTCAGTTTCCTCACTCACAAAATGGACGTATGGATGCCCTTGACTTTCAGGCGTTGGGAAGATGAAGTCTGATAAAGGGTAGAAAGTACTTACCTCAGAGCCCGTCCTAGTAAGCAGTCAATGAATGGTACTTACTGCCACCACAGTTGTTCTTATGGTGACTATTTCTAGATTTGATCTGAGCTCAGTTTCCCAGCTTTACTCTAACTTTCCCACCAGGACTGGGTTAATTAAACATGATGCCTCTGCAGCTGACTGCCTTTGCTACAAATAGCAGGAAGTATTCAAACTGCTCTGACAATAACATTGTAACAAAATGTAACATCTGTAGTTCCTTAAATAAAAATGTACTCAATTTGCATTTTATATAATACAGGATTGTGGCATAGATAAAATTCTGCACCAGCTGAACTGAAGAGGGAGAAAAATAAGTTATAATGACAGAAAAAGTGTTGTCATTGATTTTTATTTTTCTGAAAACCATGTGGCAACATGATTATTACCGTAATGCCTCACACTTTTAAATGTGAGAAGTCCAATTTAAAGTTACGGTAACTCATTTCATTCATTATTTTTAAAATATATGTTGCTTTTTCTGATTATAAGAACATAATGTCTGTAAAACGTTATCCAACAGACTTTCACATAAAGGAAAGGGTAAGACATGTTTAATCAAAGCACCTGGAGAAGGTCACTGTTAGCAGTCTTCTAGACTGGTTTTCCGGTGCACGTGTGTGTGCTCATGTGAGCACACACACACGCATTTTAATGCAGTCACAGCTCATATTACTTTGTAACTTGTATCTTTGACTTCGCATACTGTGTTCGTTTTCTGTATCAACAGGTAAGGGTCTATATGATCATTTCTGGTGAGGGATACTATTGATTCTGCTTTAGCTCCTAATTGATAAGCTACTCTACATTTTATTGCAAAAGCAGTGCATCTGTGTTCTTCCTTATGTTCATTTTTAAATTCAATTTTAAAAGAGGAGTGGTTGTGAGAATGGATATTCCATTTTCAGTATTTTGACACCTTGTTGCAAACGGTCCTCCGGAATGATTGCACCAAGTGTGGCTCTCCCTGCAACTGTAGGAGAACGGTTGCTTCACGTCGTTTCAAATTCAGTGCTTTGCTTTCATTATTTCCCATCTTTGCCGGTTACTCGGGTGGAACAGAGCATCTCATGTTAAATCACCTTTCTCCATTACCAGGAAGCTTGAGTATGTTTTTATTATTTATTGCTCATTACTACGACCATTTTCTTATAATTACACTTATAAACATTTCCTATAGTAACCCTTTGTGTGTTGTAGATGTTGCAAATAGTCTCACCAGTAAGTAATTTAATTTGAAGGTCTTCTATGGTGTTTTAGAACTATTTCCTCTGTACATTTTGATGGAGTTAACATACTGTTCTCTTTCTTTATAGGATTATACCTTTGGAATCATTCTTATTAACACTTTTTTAATACTTAAGATCGTTGTAGATCTTTTTTATTTTAAAGATGTTATTTATTTTTAGAGAATGAAAGGGAGAAAAACATCAATGTGTGGTTGCCTCTTGCGCGCCCCCTACTGGGGACCTGGCCCACAACCCAGGCATGTGCCCTGACTGGGAATCCAACCAGCAACCGTTTGGTTCTCTGAGCCACACCAACCAAGGTCGTTACAGATCTTTACTGCAAATATTTTCTAGCATTTTTTATGGTTTTATCTTTTAAAATATTTGATCTATAAGTTGTTATTTTAGCATGAAGTATTTTGTATAAATCTAATTTTACATATTCCACCAACAAAAATCTACAAATTACTTTTTCTGAATCATTTATTGAATAGATCACATCTCCCCACTTATTTGAAATAAATCACTTCTTTATATTATATTAACTTTGGTATCATATTTCTGAGTCTGTCCTTGCTGCATTCATCTGCTGATTCCCCTCCAAAGCCCCAGTGTTGGGATTACTCTAACCTAAAACACATTATAATGTGTTTAATACCTGCTACCACAAGTCCTTCAAATCATTGTCACGTGTTTCTTTAGTATTCAAACAGATTAATCTTTTCTAGAAATTTTATGAAGTTTGGAAAGAAATTTCATGAATTTATTTTAATGTGTGAGTTAATCATATCATCCCACAGAAATATTGTCAAGAGAGAATGTAATGTAGGCATTAATTACATAATAGCAAGTTATAGCTCATGTCTTCATTTCTGAACTGTGTCTCGAAAAGCTGACTCCCCCAGATGAATTCCTCAGCATTTGACTGTGTACCTAGTGCGAGCAGTTGGCGAGTGCTCCTGCTTGAGCAGCCATCACAAGCCACTAGAGTGTAATTCCCTGAAAGTTTACCGTCCTGTGCTGGGCACTCCTGCTCCTCGCCTGACAGAGTAGAGTTCAGGGTAAAGTGAACTGGAAAACCACTCTTCTCTGAACTATAGATAGGCAATAGGTTTCCATTTGGATGGTGTTACCATTTGTGTTATAATAGGTTTTTTAAAAAAATGTTGTTTCTATTGGACTTGAAGCATCACTTTTAGGAAAGTTAAGTATTAATGAGATTAGCACTTCGGTATTCTTTATTATTAC
>JAPYXV010005370.1:0-10588 GCA_028533065.1 Trachops cirrhosus | reverse complement strand
ATAGGGGTTTCAAGTTGCTTGAATGTGCACTTTCTTTAATTTTCATTGTTGTAATGTACTTCCCAAAAAGACATACAACATGGAGCATCTTTTAGATACCAACTTCTCATCTATCTTTTAAAAAATATTTATCTATTTGCAGGGATGGCTAAGGAAGAAAGGGAGTTAAACCTCACTACATAACAAACACACTGATGAGTTGCCTCTCACACACGACAAAATGGGGATCTGGTGCACAACTCAGGCCTGTGCCCTTACCAAGAGTCAAACTGCTGACCTTTTGGTTCAAAGGCAGGTGCTCAGTCCACTGAGCCACACCAGTCAGGGCTTACTAATATTTTTTCTCAGCTCCTGGCTTCTCTTTTCAACTTATGATGATGATTGCTTTTCTGTTTGTTTTTTTCCTTTCTGTTTACTTTTAGACATGGTATTTAAATATTAATACTACAAACTGAGAGACAAAGTTGGTTAACAATTTGCCTTGAAAAGTATGCAGTGGGCATAGCTGCCATGCCCCAGTACATTGAACCACAGCGTTTGAGCCAAAGGGTTGCCAGTTGGATTCCCAACCAAGGTCACATGCCTGGGTAGAGAACCAGACCCCCAGTAGGGGATGTGCAAGAGGAAACCACACATTGATGTTTCTCTCCCATCTTTCTCTCTCCCTTCCCCTCTCTAAACATAAATATATATAATCTTTATAAAAACTGTGCAGTGTATACCATTAAGCTTTTTTAATTATTCAATAACCTGAAAGTTATATTTGCAGTGTTCATTTTTTCAGTAAACACATGATGAGTCATAGCTAGAAAGAGACGTGTTGAGATATAATATTTTTTCACATTAAACAAGTTTTGTTCAGAAGGTATCCAGACACATAGTATGGTAACTAAAGACATTTACTGAAGGAGATACAAGAAACACTATACATAGGACAATGACCCCTCACTGGATTTCAAAGTAGGCACCTTGGACCTCACAGAGTTTTCCCAGGTGCCATCAGCTGCCCTGTCATATTTTCTTGAATGTCATCAACAGTGTGAAATCTCTTCCCTTTCAAAGGGGATTATAGTTTTGGGACAACTAGGAGTTGCATGGCACCAAATGTGAGCTATACGGAAGCTGAGTGCACTGGGTGATTTGACGTTTCATCAAAACACTCTGCATGAGACATGATGCAGGAATAGTGCAATATCTGATGAAGCTACCATTCACCAGTGGCTCATAGTGGCAGCCTTCTGAGCCATCAAAGTAGATTCCATGGAGAAATGTTGTAAATTATAGGAATATTTGATGCACATTCATGGCTGCACTCTCCCAGTCATTTTCAATGTGAAGCCCCAAAGTACACATGCTGACTCATCAGGGTCTCCTGCCCTCACTGAGTAGTACAGTGAAGTCATCTTTCACACATGCACATCCCAGTCCACTCTCCTTGGCTGCCAGAATACATCCATGGGGTGCACACCTTTCTTGTTACATTATATTAACAATCGTTGGACTTTTCCTGGAACACCTCTATGGTCACTAAAATAAAACCATTTTTCATTCTGTTCTTCATCCTCACTATTGTAAATAATGCTGCAGTGGATGTAAAGGTGTCTATACCATTTTAAAAGTGTGTACTCATATTCTTTGGATAATGCCCACAAATGGAATTGCTGTGTCCTGTGGTACTTGTTTCTAAATATTTGAGGAACATCCATCTTATTTTCTCCAGTGGCTGCACCAAATTATTTATAATCTTGCCAAGAGTGCAGAAGGGTTCTCGTTTCTCCACATCATTGCCGGTAGTCATTGTTGATTTATTGATAATTTGCATCATGAGGGGTGTGTTGTGGTTTTTCATTGTAGTCTCAATTTGCATTTTTCTGATGATTAATGGTACTGAACATCTTTACACATGTCTATTGGCCATTTTTATGACCTCTTTACAGAAATATCTGTTCAGGTCCTCTGCCCATTTTTCTTTGTATTGTATGTTATTTTTTTTCCTTTTTAATTTAATTTATTTATTTTTAGAAATGACAATTAATGGACAAAAAGAAAGAGAAACCTTGATTAGTGGTTGTCTCTTGCACATCTCCAACTGGGAAACTGGCCTGCACCCCAGGCATATTCCCTGACTGACAATCGAACTGTTGACCTTCGGTTCAAAAGCCAGGATTCAATGCATTGAGGACACAAGCCAGTGCTCCCCATTTTTCTATCAGATTTTTTTTGTGTTTTATAAGTTCCTTGTATACTTTGAATGTTTAACATTATATTGTGGATATCTTCCCCTATTCAGTAGGTCAATTTGTTTGTTTTCTTGATGATTTCCTGTATTATGCAGAAACTTATTTCATTGTAGTCTTGTTTTTATTCTCCTGTTTCCTCTGCCTACCATATTATATCTAAAATATTTTTTGTAAGAGTCATGCCAGGGTTTGTCATCTGTTCTTTCTTCTAGTGTATTCATGGTTTCAGGTCTTATATTTTAGGTTTTAACCCATTTTGGGTTTATTTTGTTCATGTCATAAGAAACTGGTCTACCTTCAATGTGTTATGTGCATTGGTTCAGTTTCTCTCACACTATTGATGAAACAATCTGTTTCATCTCGTTATGTATTTCTGATTTTTTTCTTATAGATTAATGACATATATTTGTCCATTTTAAAAATTGGGTTACTTGTTTTATCATGATGTTTTGTAAAAGTCCTTCATATAAACTTGATATTAACTACCTATCAGATACATTTTGCAGAAATTTCCTTCCTTCTACAGGATGTGATTTCAACTTATTTGTTGATTCCTTTAATGTGCAGGAGTGTTTATATTTGGTGTAATGCCATTTAATGATTTCTGCTTTTTTGGATTTACTTTGGATATTATAACAAAAAAACCCAAATGTTGTATAATCTCTTCTGTTAATGAGTTAAGACCTAATAGCATTAGCACTGCCCTGAGTAGCTCAGTTTGTTGAGCATCATTGCTCAAAGCCAAGGTTGCCAGTTTACTTGTGGAAAAAGGAACATGGCGGGGTTGTGGCCCTGGCACCCCACTGGGGCCATAAACAGGCAACAAATGAATATTTCTTTATCTGAATGAACTTTTAAATTTGAGTATTGTCTTTTTATCTCCTCATTTTCTGTTAGGATTATTTTAACATTTTTCTCATTTCATTTTTATTTTGGTCATTCACAGATTTGCTATTAAGTAGTTGTTATATTTTTCTAAGTTCGTATTTTTAGGTGGTTATTTCCAATTCGTTATCAAATAATTAATATATTTCAATATAGGTAGTGTAAGGTTTTGTAGATACATTTTAGTTTTCTGATTTCAGGTTAGTTTTCTGTTTTCTGTGCTGATATATTTTTTGAGGTTCAGAATTGTAAACAACTAGGCTTTATGATCATGCTTTTCCAGGTTAAGAGAAAAAGAAATAACACTCAACCCTAGTTTAAACTCTAATTGCTGTAAACACAGGGGTTCTGTTTGTTTTTCTGTCTGTGTGAGTTTCAGGTTGAATGTACTGTCTGTTTCTTTTTCAAAGACCAGTATATCCTTTTATGCTTGACATTGGTCTTCATTCCACTGGATACTCTGGTGTTTCAACTATTACCCTACTTTTCAGTGTACACTTTAATGTGTTCATCATGTGCTCTTATGGTGTAAGCACTGTATGTCCTGCAAAACAGAAACAAATATTTTGAAGATGCTTGAAAACAGGGAGATTATTGAACACACTGGAGACTCTATGTGTCTAGAAACCAACTGGAAATGGGGAGTTTTCTGATCCTATTTCCATTGTGTTCCACAGGATGTGAGCACAGTGCTTGCCAAGTGTAAGGAACTGCTGTTCCTCTTTTATGTGCCTTTTCCTCATTGTTCCATACTTGGTCTTGCTGCAAACATTTAAAGTTTTATTGAAGTTCTCTACAATGTAATTTCCTAAACCATTCCTTGTAACTTCAATGTACATTGACCTGCGTTTTGCACCTGTGAACTTTTATTTTGTGTCTTTCAGCTGTGTCATCTGGAAAAAACCAGAACTTCTTGCAATGGTCAGGAATAGAAGATTTATTCTTTGAACCAATACTGGTAAGATATGAGAGCTGTGCCTTGGATACTGATAAGAAAGTATGTGAGAAAAAAGAAAGGATGTCTAAATGGAGAGAACTATCTTTGAAACATTATTTATGAACAATCATTGTTATAAACATGTGAAAACATTTTTAAATTTGGGAAAACTTCCACTTCAAATCATTTACCTTGCAGATCAATGTATTTCCAAATAGGAAGAGTGAAAACAATATTTTAAGTGTATGTATTCTTCTAAAGCCCAGGTGGCAAACACAAGGCCTGCAGGCCAAATCTGGTCCTCTGCCTTCTTTAATGCAGTCCAGAACCTTATTTCCAGCAGCACAAAGCTCCTTGCCCCTTTTTAAGGAATAGTTACATTTACACAATCCTATAAATACATGCAGCCCACTAAAGGCAACTGTGGGCCTGATATGGCCCCAGGTTTAAATCAGTTTGACATGCCTGTTCTAAAGACAGTCTCAAAAATCTAGGAAATATCATAGTCTGTTTTGTATGTAACCATTTGAATTGTTTAAAATGCAGAATGGGAATAAATTTTCAGTGAATAATTTGTATAATGTAGTTATGTAGAAAGCATGTATAAAGCTTACAAATGATCGAGTTGACTGCCTATTTCCTCAGGAAATTTATGGTATTTTTAGAAATAATGTTTTCTTTTATTCCACTGTATAATATTTTTATGAACATGGGAGTGATTTTTTAATACAACCAACGTGGTTTAATAGGGATCACAGAATGGTTATTTGGGAATAAGTGCACATGTTTAATGAAGTTATGCATGTGACATAGGCCTTTCTCTGTTCAATGATTACCAGAGTACCTGTGATAAGGACAAAAGTAATCAATGCAATAAACACGGGAAGAAATTTGCCTACGTGTCAAATCCTAATGTCCATCTAAAGAGTGATCTTCCACACAACCAGTATAAAGAGGGAAAAGTCTCTGAGCAAATGTCAAATCACTGTGCTCATCAGGTGTTTCCTAATGTGGAGAAGACAAACAAGAGAAGTAAAAATATCAAATGTTGAAAGCAAACTTCAAATAGCACTCAAGAAACCTATATTGCTGTCACAGAGAAAGCTTACAAATATTTACCATGCAGGAAATTCTTCAATCAAATACATCATCTAAATGCAGTTAACAAAATATGTACCAGAAAAGAACAGAAATGTGAAGATTCTGGTAAAACAGGTAATTGGTTTTCAGATGTAAATCTACATAAAAAAATTATCCTGGACAAAAGCCTTATAAATGTACACAATGTGGCAAAACATTTACACATTCTTCAACCCTTACTTGCCACCAGAGAGTTCATACCGCAGAGAAGCCTTATGAGTGTACTCAATGTGGCAAAGCCTTTACTGCCTTGTCCACATTGACTAAACATCAGAAAATTCATACTGGTAAGAAGCCTTATGAATGTACCCAATGTGGCAAAACCTTTAGCCAGTCTGCACACCTGATTCCACATCAGAAAATTCATACTGGAGAGAAGCCTTATAAATGTACACAATGTGGCAAAACAGTTACACAGTGTTCAACGCTTATGTACCAACAGAGAGTTCGTACTGGAGAGAAGTCTTATAAATGTACACAGTGTGGCAAAACATTTACACATTCTTCAACCCTTTAATGCCACCAGAGAATTCACACTGGAGAGAAGCCCTATGAATGTACTCAATGTGGCAAATCCTTTAGGCAGCAGCCAACACTTACTCGACATCAGAAAATTCATACTGGATAGAAACCCTATGAATGTACCCAATGTGGCAAAGCATTTACATGCTCTGCAACCTTTATTCTACATCAGAGAGTTCATACCCATTAAAAGGTTTATATATGTAAAATATGTGGTAAACCTTTAACCCAGTCTTGTAAGCTTTCTCAACATCAGGAAATTTTTATAGGATAGAAACCTTTTAAGTGTTGAGTATGTAATAAAGCATTTTATAGTCCTCAAACCTTTCTGGACATCAAATAATTCACACAGAAGGAATCCCTTACTTATATACCTAATGTTATAAAAATTTTAAACAGTCCTCAATGCTCATTCATCATAAAATATATTTATACTGTAGTGAAGCCTTTTAAATGTACATAATTGGATAAAACCATTAGCTACTTTCAACCCTTACTAAACTTCAGAGAATACATACTGGACACAAGGCTTATAAATGTGGACTCTGTGGCAACACTCTTTGACATCAGGTCACTTGTAGTAAAGAGAAACCATGTAAATGCAGTGTATATAACAAGTCTTTTAGTCATCAGAGCTGCATTACCCAATATGAGAGAGATCCACCTGCAGAAAAACTGTACAAATGTAGAAATTATCGTAAGATTTTAACCTATAATCGAAATATACTCACCATATTAGATTTTTTTCAACATTCACTTCTTATCTGGCATATGAGATTTCACACCATAAAAAAATTGAAAGGGAAATTGTAGAAAATCATATTAGATTGACAGCATTTGAAATATTTTGAGAAGGAAATATTAAATTGATTCCTGTCTCCTAGCAGTTGTTCCTACTATGCTTTTATTCCTGATGTGTGGGGAAAATCAGTGGGTTGATTGCTGGTTCCTTCACAACCCGTGAATTCTTGTATATGAGGTGAACATCACTCACAATTACATTCTGTAGAAGATTGAGGACACTATAATGCACAATGTATAAATAAATCTAACTGAAGTTGCTGTTTTAAGGATACTCAGAATTTTGTTGTATGTTACAATGCAAGTCATGCTATTTGTGTTATGGTAAGACACAGAAATATTAAAAATTTTAAATACTTTTCTAAACCTCCTTTTAAGAAAATGTCACTTTATTAAAATCCTGATGGATCTTCATGGTAGTCATAGTTGAATATTCATTGATATGGTTGGAATAAAATATCATCCGTGATATGTGAGGGAATATGGGCAGTTCATCCCTCAGTGCATAACATTGTTGTACATCCACATTTGCTCAAGAGTTAGCCTCCAGTTAGAAAACCAAAGAATACTGCTGTGAGATGATTATTTACAAGAACAGTAACACTCCACAAATGTTTAAAGTGTGTGTTGAGAAATGGTAACACAATTGTACTGTGATTTTTTATTTAGACGATGTGTGAATTTATATTTTTATTAATAAATGCAAATATACTGGAACATGTTTATGTCTCTAATTTTACTTAAGTTTACAGATAACAGTGTGTTGTTTTGTAATGTAGTGCAGTTATGGCATTAGCAGTTTTTTTACTTGGTGACCTTTGACATTAAATAATGTGGAAAATTCCATCGCATTGATATATTCTTTGGTACCTACTGGAACATTCTCATAATTGGTGTAGATGATAAGTGTTTTTGGAAGACTTCAGCTATGTTAATTTATAATATTGCTGTGGTTGCATTTATTTTCTGTATCTAGGATCCTTGAACTGCCACAACCTTCTGCTGCAATTTCACATATTACACAGCATTTGACAATGTCAGAGTTGAATGTACCTTCTTGACCTGAGTTACTGGCCAATGCTCTGAGCAACAGTCTTCCACCTCAGGCCTTTCACCAGGCATAACCATTAGATAAGATCTCTGCACACTTTACCAAGATCTTGGGGGGTTTTTTTTTCGTTCATTTTGAACAATCTAAATTTAGTGGAGAACCCCAAAGTTCTCTGTGCATGAACCCTAATGAAATCACATGTCCTGGGATCTCCTACAGTCTCCCAGCATCTGACACAATCCTCACATGTAGCTGCTACAGGCCTGCTGTGTACATCTCCCAGGGTCTGTGAGGAATAATGAGTGCTTCAATTTGTTGTGGTCTTTTATGTAACTGCTGTTCACTACCCAGAACCAGGGTGCACTGCTTAACAAATGCTAATTTTGTTAAATGTTTTATTTATTTATTATAGAGAGAAAGGAAGGGTGGCAGTAAGAGAGGGAAAGAAACATCAGTGTGTGGTTGCCTCACACATGGTCCCACTGGGGACCTGGCCCACATCCCAGGCATGTGCCCTGACTGGGAGTCAACGTGGCCACCCTTTGGTTTGCAGCCCATGCTCCACCCACTGAGATACACCAGCAATGCAAATCCTAATTTTCAAAAGTGGAGACAACTGTTCTTCAACAACTCCAAAATATTTTTTGAAAAGTGCAAACAAGTGTAATTTGGGAGTTTGGATTAATATTTTTGTAACTACGTCAATAAAGTTTATATTTTATTGATCTACATTAACAAGAATATATCTTGACTATTCTATACTGTTACCATTTGACAGGTGACAGGTTCAAAGACATTGGATCTGGACTTAATTTTAGAATCTGTGCTTGTAGTACTGACATCTAATTGCTTGCTGAATATTTATGATCTCCTGTCTTTACTGAAAAGTGAAAATGTTCATTTTTTATTCATTTTATATTTTATTGTTCATTTAAAGTTGTCTACATTTATCCCCCACCTCCCTCCACTGACTCCACCCTCCTTCGCTTTTGTCCATGTGACCTTTATAATTTTTCCTGAAAACCCTTCTACCTTTCCTTCTCATTATCCCCTCCCAAGTCTCCTCTGGTTACTGTCAGTTTGCTCTTAATTTCAATGGCTCTCAATCCTCTTCTTTCAGTTAAGACAAGTTTTTTCATCTTGATTTTGGTCAACTCCCTGTATTCGTTTCTGTATAAGGTAGAGCTGCTACGTTCCGTGTCCTTTGTAGGGTGGACTTATATAGTGAGTATCCTATAGAATCCACTGGCACAGGCTCCCTGTTCACCAGACCTGGAGGCTCCAGTTGTGCCCTCCTTTCCATTGTGGGCAGTGTACACATTGCCATTGTAATTTAGCCTCGATTTCTTTTGAACTTGAATTGGATGGGTTTACACCTGAGCCAGTCTACTGTGAGGACTAGCCCCAGTAATGGACCACCAACCCCGAGTGCTGCGGCACATCAGTTGGTCAGGGGTTGATCCCTCAAAGCTGGACTTATTGCAGTGTGACTCTGGTTACCAGTGAGGCTGCTTCTTCAGTTTGTTACTTGCGGAGGTTGTTGATGGTGCTTTGACCTGAAATGAAGCTGTCAGATGTCCTGGTTTTGGGTCCTCCACCATTGCTGCCACTTCTGCCCTGCTAGGTGACTTGCTATGAGATACCAAAAGATCTTCAGGTGGTTGCTACTTTAGTTGTTCTTAGAGGTGCTCAGGAGAAGGGAAGCTCTGAAAAAATTCCCTGCTGCGGTTCACATCAGCCCAAAAGTCACGTTGCAGGTGTTACGGAATATGCAGCAGTCAGGTCGCCTTTTGATAGATATTAGAAAAGTCTGACACAGATTCAGAACAGGCCACATGTATGGAAAAGCTACTGGAAAGTTCTTGAGGGGGTCCTTGGTTTTGGTGGGGAAGACATCATGGAATCAGCAGAGCAGAACTAACAGCTGTAGTCAGGTGGTAGGAGACTCAGGTAAGGTTCCAGTCCTACTGAGTCTTGTGGTGGTGGGTGTTCTTGTGGAAAAGGAAAAATTACCTCTGACAACACAGGTGTCTGAAAGAAAGTTGCCCCTCCAGATCTTACCATGATGTCAAATCATTTATTTCCTCTCTGCCTGTCCAACTGCTGCCATGATGCTGAAACTCAGAGTGACTGAGTCCTCATAATTCCATTCTCTTGCCTTTTAAGGGGAACACAGGGGGCTCCAGGTACCTGCCATGTCCCTCCAGCAAACCCTCACTGGTTTCTACAGCCACAGGTTATGGGGATTTGACTCCCCACCAGTGGCATGTGAGGCATGGGGCTCAGGTGTCATGACTGAATCAATCCTTAGCAGGTTCTTCTGCATCCAATATTCTCTCTCACATTTTAGCAACTACAAAAAATTGGGGATGTGGGACCTACAATTTTCATCTTTACCCCTTCTACCCATTTCTATGTGCATTTGTCTATGCTTATCTGTGGGAGTTCATTTGAGCCATATCAGGTGGTTTCTGAATGATGGTGGTTTCTGTTTGTTCTGTCGTTTAGTTATAATTCTGATGTGCTCATGGAGCGTTTGAGTATAGGGTTTACCTTTTCCGTAATCTTGATCACAGCCCCCAGGTTTTGTTATTTTAGAGACATGTATATAATATCTAATAACAATTATTCATTTTTCCTACTTCTGCTTTATTTCACTAAGCAGAATGTTCTTAGTTCATGCATGTTGGTAGAAATGACAATGTTTTTTAATCTGGAATTGCTAAATAATAAATATTACATTGTAACTACTTTTCTATAAAATTTCATTTTCTATTCATCTGTTGTTAAACGTTTTTCTTGTTTTTGTGTATTGGCTTTTGTAAAGAATGCTCCAATGAACAATGGTATGCAGGTTTCTCTTTTAGGTAGTGATTCTATTTTTTGGATATATTTCCTGACTGGGATGTCTTGATCAAATGGTTTTCCTTTCTCAAGTAATATGTGCAAACTTTACACTGATTCCCTAGGGGATTCACCCATTTACATCCCCACCAATGGTGTGCCAGGATC
>JAPYXV010005369.1:0-10588 GCA_028533065.1 Trachops cirrhosus | reverse complement strand
GAGGAAAGGTGGCCAGTCTCTTAAAGGAGAAGGGCCATGAGCCTGTTCCCCAATGGGCTTTTATTGGGTTCATTTGCAAAGGATTACAGATAAAGCTCATTCATTAATCATTGTCAGGCAGTAAGGATCAAACAATAGATAACAAACAACTCTGAGGCCTATTGAGTCAGGATCACATAGCTAAAGAGCTATAAAGCTTTGAGGAACAAACTCACCTCTTGCTTGGACACTTATCATTTAATTGAGAGCATTCTAAACAAAGCAGGTTTCATAGGATTTTACATATTCTTTCTTAGGCCTGATTGCCTGGGGAACCCGCCCTTTCCAGCACAGGGCTGTACCACCCTCTGTCATTGTTTCAGTCTTAGGTGCAGCAATGGAAGTAAACAGCCAAGAGATTGGGAGACTTCCCTCAAAAGCCATACAGAAGGAGTCCGCAGGCATTGTTCAAACCCGAGGAGTGAGGGTCCTTTACCTCCTTTTGCTGTACCCCCAAAATCTTTGCTTGGGGACCTCCCACATGATCATGCTGTCTTAGCTTGCCCCCCAATTGGGGAATCTTTCCCATCTTTGGATAACAGAGCAAGCATTGGGGGCCAGTTATGGAAAGAAGAGCAGAAGCAGTGCTCCTGCCAGGGAGATAAGCTTTTGTCTCCTTGGTGGCTTATGTTCCAAGGTCAGTCCCTAAGCCTTAGCCTTGGCGGGGGTTACAGCTTCTGATACCAGGCTGGGTGGTTCCTGTTGCATTCAGCAACCATGAGAACAGATGCCGGAGACTTTCAGGGTTTCAGAGATGTTACTTTATTGGCCAAGATTTACCTGCGCAGGGGCAAACTCTCAGAGTTTCTGAAGACACGGTACCCTCAAGGGCTACAGAGGAAGAGTCACGCCGTGCACTTACAGCTAAGTCCTTTTATATGGGAGGGCAAGCAAGCATTATACAGAAGCAGACATGGCAGTTAGCTATGTGCTTACAAAGTCCGTAGGTGGGAACAGGGTTGGGGATTGGCTCAACAGAGGTAGCTTTACTCACCAAACATGTTAGGTTGCATCTGTTTTACAATCCTTTGTACTTGCTAAGTTTTCCTTGCTCCTTACATTCCCCCATTTTGTCTTGGGGTTTGTCAAACCTTTGACACTTCATCACTAAGGATAATAGTATAGGCTTGGGATAAAACTATTAGCTTAACTACTTCTTCCTTTTCTGTAATAAAGGCTATGTCTCTATTCAAAATGCAGGGCCCTATGGTAACTAGTAACAAAAGCAAAACTAGTGGTCCTGTATTTGAAGAAAAAAGGGTGGTCAGTCAGGATATTAGGGGCACCGGCTGCCCAAACAAAATTTCATATGGCGTCCACCTCTTTAGGTAAGGGGTACACCGTGTCCTAAAGAGGGCAAAAGGGAGTAGCTCAACCCAGTTTTCGCCAGTCTCCTCTCTTAACTTAATTATAGTTTCTTTAAGAGTCCTATTCATTCTCTCTACTTGTCCTGAGCTTTGGGGTCTATACATACAATGTAAGTTATGATTAGACATTTCTAAGTCTTCGGTGGTCACTGCTGCCCCAGCATGTCTTAACCTGTCTGTGACAGAACTGCTACCATCTGTGAACAAAGTGAAATCAATCTTTTCATATGCCTGGTCTCTCAAATCTGGACGGCATCCAGTCACTGTGTCTAGAATCTTCTTACAATCATGGGCTATAATAGAGTCTGGCACGGGCAAGAGGGTAGCCGGATTGAGGGCTGTGATCTTCAGGAAACGAACAGATGGGGGATTAAGCAGCTGTGCCTGGTATTGCGTTAGCAGGGCGTTAGATAGCCACCGATCGGGAGGTGCCCTGAGGACCTGTTCAACATAGTGTTAGCTGATCACCTGTATGTCCTGGCCCAACGTCAATTTGCTTACCTCTTTGACTAGGATTGACGTGGCGGCAAGTTCCTCAGGCATGTGTGCCATCCAGAGGCTACTGGGTCTAACTTCTTGGATAGGCAGGCCACTGGCCTTTTCCATGGCCCAAGTTCCTGGCTGAGTACTCCTAAGGCGATCCCTCCCTTCTCAGCCACAAATAGCTGGAAGGGCTTAGCTGGATCAGGCAGTGCCAGGGCCAGGGAGGCTACCAATGCCTCCTTGAGGGCCTGGAATGCCTGCCTCTCTTTATCGGTCCATGTGAATGACTCCTCCCTTCCCTGGGTCAATTCGTGTAAGGGCTTGTCCAATTCTAGATCCAGATCCAGGATCCAGAGCTGGCAGTATCCTACCACTCCCAGAATAAGAATTTGCGCACCTGTCGTTTGGTGGCTGGCTCCGGGATTTGCAGGACTGTCTGGATCTGCCAGCTGGACAAGGTCCTCTGGCCACCCTGCAAGTTATACCCCAAGTAACTTACAGTTTGTGTCGCAATCTGGGCTTTCTTGGCAGAGACTCGATACCCCATCCGTCCGAGGTCCTGCAGTATGTCTGTGGTGGCTATTTCACAGTCCTTGCTTCTTGCGGCTATGAGGATATCATCAACATACTGTAATACCACAACTGATGGTTGTGATGTCTGAAAAGCCTGCAAGTCCTTACTTAGGGCCTCATTGTGAATGGTGGGGGAATACTTGAACCCTTGTGGTAGCCAAATTCAGGTGAACTGGCCCATTAACCCGTTCTCGGGGTCATTCCACTCAAAGGCAAAGATGTCTTGGCTCTGGGGTGCCAGTGGAATACAGAAAAAGGCATCCTTCAAGTCTAGGACCATATAATAGGTGTGTGTTGGAGGCAACGAGCTTAACAGAGTATACAGGTTGGGCACCGTAGGGTGGATTGTCTCTACCCTCGCATTCACCTCCCGTAAGTCCTGCACGGGGCGGTAGTCACGTGTCCCCGGCTTCTGGACTGGGAGTAGAGGGGTGTTCCAAGCTGACTGACACTGTCGGAGTATCCCTGCTTCAAGTAAGCGCTACAAATGCCACACGATGCCCTGTTTAGCTCGTGCTGGAATGGATACTGTTGGATCCTGACCGGGCTAGCAGTGCTCAACAGTTGTACCAGGCCAGGGGGTTGGTGAGCCACCAATCCAGGTGGGTTGGTCTCTGCCCATACACCAGGTACTTTTCTAGGAAACTGTCTGGGATCCCCGCTGTCTTCCCCTTACCTTATGGATGGTGGCCAATAGATATTCTTCAGACAGCGGGACAGTTACGTCCAGGTTGACTCCGGCTCCTCGGCTTTCTGGAGAACCATCTACTTACTGGAAAGTAATGGTAGCTTGGAGCTTCTGCAATAGATCTCTCCCAAGCAATGGGTAAGGGCAGTCTGGAATGACTAGGAATGAGTGGGTGATTGTTTCTCTTCCTAGATTGCTTCACATAAACCTTCTGAGCTATCTCCAGAAACTTACTTCTATTCTCTCCTTCGAATCTAATGTCTCAGGATGCCTGTGTTACAAAAGCTATGTTCACTAGCCTTCCGTTCTCCTCTGCCTTGGGGTTCAGGGGAGTACACACTCTATGTGCCTCTATGAGTCTCTCTAAGAATGCAGCAGGGGACTCCTCCCTGCCTTGAATAACCTCACTAACCTTACTAAAACTTGTAGGTTTCCTAGCTGCTGCCTTAAGCCCCCTGAGTAGAGCCTGGCGATACTGGAGGAGAGGGTCCCTTCCCCCAGTAGTGTTGGGGTCCCAAGCAGGGTGTTGAGAGGGAAGGATGTCCTCAAACTCCCTTCTACCATCCATTGTCTCTCCCTCCTCCCCAAGTATAGTTTTTGCAGCCCCTCTTCTCCAGCCTCCCTAAAGTTGTCAATGGCACTAAATAATAAAATAGCTCACTTTTAAGCACACTAAAGGAATGCAGTAATCAGAACAAATTAACAACAAAAAAGCAAATGTATTTACCAGTAAAAAAAAAAACTTTCTAAAAATTATAAATGTATTCATAAGTTTGTCAATCCTAAAGCATACTATAAGTGGAATGGGGGTATAACGTGTTAAAAAAATATTACAAATCCTCCTTGTTTATGCCAGAGCTGTAACCTTTATTATAAAAATAAAATATAGGTGTGCTGTCTCCCGGGGAGAACTAGCCCTTCTCCGTGGTAAACTAAGTACTATTTTAACTCAGTACCTGTAAATGCTAATTGTTTCCTTGGGGAAAAACTGGCTATTCTCCTGGAGAAAACAGTTAGTCAAAGAAGTCACAACAGGCCCTTGGCACGTAACCATTTTTGTCTAAAACATATTTAAAAGAATAAATAAATAAATAAAAACACCTCCCTCTCCCATCTTTCTCACTTTTCTTAAAAACTCTAAACCTAAAAACTACCAGGTCATTATAATAATAGGCAAATTGCTTCTTAAACTTTTTACAGCTTCTAAAAACAGCAGAGGGTCTGCCTTTCCAAGTTTAAAAAAAATAGCACTTTTAAAATTAAAACTATTTTTCAGCTGCCGCTTAAAACCAAACCTCGTTCACACTGCTCCCTACTTATTGCAAAATAGAAAGTCAAGGGTTAATGGCTAAAAAATAAAAAGAGCCCTTCCAGAAGGGCAAAAATTAGACCCCAAAAACTAAACAGAAAAAATATTTTAAAAAGTTAAAAAATGATTTCTTTATCATTCCCAAGCTAAACAAATTATTTAAAAATGCCCTAACTGTCAAGCCCTTACTAAGGCACCTCCATCCATGAGACTTAACCCTCAAGAACTAAGTTCTCAAATAACTTAACAAACAAATGTTACTCATTACGCTCCCTTCAAAAAATTCAAATATATTCACATTTCTATTAATACTTACTCTGATGCCCTACATGCATCTGCCTTAACAGGAAAATCCCCCCAAAAAATATATGAGCCCATTGACTTGAGGCCTTTAGTCATTTAAAATGGCCTCAGCAAATTAAAACTAATAATAACCCTAAATACCTTGCTTATTCTACTTAGGTTTTTCTTCAGTATTAAAATATCTAGCATAAAATAAAAATACATTACAATCCAACTGGTCAGGCAATTGTAAAACAGGCTCACCTCTTAACTCGGGGAAGAGGGTATGCTTGTGTTTACTCTCCAGAATATCCTTTGGAACTGCCGGTGAAGACAGTGAAGCCATATCACAGAGAGGGCTTCTCTGGCCGTGACCCACCTCCACCCACTGGAGTCTCCTAATCCAAACTTCTCCACGCTATGTGGCATCCCCCAAAACAGAATTCCAGCCAGCACTTCTAAAGCGGTATTCATCACCTAAGAAAAACTTTTTCTACCAACTTAAAGGAACAAATTAATAAATTACAGCTAAATCCACATCAACAGCTGCGGGACATTCAACGCTTAACCAAGCAGGAGGTTTTTCAAACCATCCGGAACAATTTTAACTGGCTAAACCTCCAAAAATTAGTTTAATGGACTAAGTCTAAGAATATAGGTCTTTAGAGTCACTGGTTGTTTACTAATTCTAACAATGCTTTGTGTACTTCAATACATTTTCAAATGATTTTCCAGGGTTATACAAAGACCAGCAAATAGTAAATTTTATAAAACCTATAGCAGTCCTAACTGAATACAAGGAGGGAAAACCTCTTCTCCAAATGTGGAAATATAGCACAGCACCCACATAAAAAAAACATTGGGGAGTAAGTCAGCGCACAGAACCACACCCATGAAAAAGTTCTCTGTAAAAAATCAAGCCTGCATTATACCTAGGCTGTTTTGTAACTTGCTCTTACTAAAACTCTCTCACCCCAAGTTCAGGCAGTGAGCCCTTGCTACATATCTTTAAAGTAACTTCCTAAACGCTGTGCCAGTTCTCCCAAAAATTAAAGTGTAACCTAACCTATTACTCTATTCACTCCCGTACATTTGTAACATTTTTCAATAAACTGAATTTAAAAGTTCGGCTCTTGGCGGCCCTCGGGTTTCTCCTTGTCTTAATCCTTATTTGTGCTTTATAATATATATATAAACGTTGTTTTCGTATAATCACATTCAAAAACACCAAATAGTAAATTTCACAGGCTTAATAACTACAATTAATTTTTTTTAAAAAGTCATACAATTACACTAGTCACATTCTTAATAATACTAAGTTTCAGGTTAATAATAGCTTACCCATTAACGGTAAATCCCTTAAAAAATAATTTACTGCTATGTAGGTAGGGCCTATATATCAAAGCATTTCCCCAAATAATAATAAAACAATCTTATACCCAAATTTATATAGGCTTCCTACAGCAACTAATATAATTCTTTTCAATAGGCCTTCTAAGAATACCACAAAAATTTATGCAGTTGCAAGCATGTGTAAATACTCCCCATGCAATTTTAGTAGAAAAACCTAATATTACTAAGCATAATACTTCTTTCCATATTCACTGTAAACATTGTATTTTAACTAATTGTTTTAATTCAAAACTGCCTAAGAATCAAACAACTTTTCTTATTGTGCAACAACCACCACATGTGTTACTGCCTGTAACCCTAAAAGGGAATTGGTATAAAACACAAAATTGTATATTCTGCAAAGGTTAAATGCTTTAATTAGGCCAAAAAAATTTATTACAGATTTAATTTTAGGAATTACTGCTTTAATTAATATAATAACTTCACTAGCTCTCTCTACAACAGCTTTGGTCCAGGAAATTCATACTGCTGACAATCATCCCAGGTTGGCTGGTGAGTCCTGAAAATAGTCTCGAAGAGGGAAATCAATCCCTGGGGTTTTTCAGAAAACGGGGGATTCTGATGCTTCCAATTATATAAGTCACTAGTAGAAAAGGGGACATAGATTAACCGTTGGGGTGCTCCCAGCGGAGCATCTGGCACTGGGGAAGCCTCCCGGAGAGGCAAGATGGCCGCAATTCCCGCCAACGGAAGGAAGATGGCGCCTCCCGCAACTGCCGCTGGAAATCGGAGAAATTCTTAGACAAAACCAACAAATAACACAAACCAGTAAGACGACAGATAACACAAACTAATCTGTCTCACACACGAGTTAGGCATACAATCCGAAATTCAAACGCAGCGCAGCCCAGCACAAGAACAAAGGAAATCTAACGTGAATGGTCACTCTAAGTCTATGGAAACCGGATTTCAAAGAGGGGCATCCCACCTTCGAAAGTTCCTGGGTGGACTGCCGGCAGCGTCCCGCCTACTACCACAGGACAGAATGGTTCCGGGACACAGACTGAAACTAACAGAGAGGATCCTCACAGATACTTACTCTGCTCGAGCTGCCTGTCCAGCCTCCGAGCTGGAACTCCACCGAGGGACAATCTCGCTGGGGCCTCCAAATGTTGCATTCAGCAACCGTGGGAACAGATCCTGGAGACTTTCAGGGTTTCAGAGATGTTACTCTATTGGCCAAGTTTTACCTGCGCAGGGGCAAACTCTCAGAGTGTCTGAAGACACGGCACCCTCAAGGGCTGCAGACCAGAGTCACGCCATGAACTTACAGCTAAGTCCTTTTATATGGGCAGGCAAGCAAGCATTATACAGAAGCAGACGTGGCAGTTAGCTATTTGCTTACAAAGTCCTTAGGCGGGAACAGGGTTGGGGATTGGCTCAACAGAGGTAGCTTTACACACCAAATACGTTAGGTTGCATCTGTTTTACAATCCTTTGTACTTGCTAAGTTTTCCTTGCTCCTTACAGTTCCCAACAATATCTACTTTGAATAGTAAATGTAACAGAAGGAGAGGGTTTGACCACTTCTCATAGTAAATTTTCGAGTCATCTGACCTAAAGGTATCAACTTATAATTAAAAGATACTCTAAGATAAAAATCATCAGAAGGAAGCTTCCTATGTTTATTATGCATATGATAATTTTCCTGTAAGATGAGAACCAACTAAAGTTAGGGACTAAGATTTTATAATATGATAAATTCACTTAAATCATTGTATTGTGTTTTCATGTACGCAAGTTTGGTAATTTTAAAGTTAACTCTTCTGACCAAATATATTGAGGCAAACAGAAGAAGAAAACTGAATGAGCCAGGAAGATGTGAAAGACATAAAAATTTTATAAACATGTGAAGACCAGAAAGGCTGGAGGGAAATTTGAAAAAAGTAAAGGAAACCAAAAAGATTTTTATCAATAATACAAATAACAGAGTAGATGTGAGATGTGAGGTGTGAGGCATAGATGTAACATTAATATTCTTTATATAAAACAAAGCATGCTTCAAACAAATACAAAATATTTATTACAGAATAATTTACTAACTGTCAAACTACCATTTGTAAACTTCGGAAAAGTATTAACTTTTGTCATGACTGGAACAAAAAAGAAAACCACACATTTTGGTAACTCAAGCTAATGTACCTCCAAAATATAAATGTTACTAAATTTGTAACTTCCAGGAAGTCCAGGATGCTCAGAGACTGCCAAAGATGATGGACCCATTATGGGAGCCACTATATGACTTTAGTCACTAACAACTAAATAAAAGTCTCATGGCCCACGTAATGTGTTTCTGTACCTCTCACTATGAAACGTCCGGCTCTTTCGCACCCACGTTGATTTCCCTGCATTGGAACCACTATCAGTGTGAATTTTAGGACTCCAGAACTTCTCACAAAATGGCGCTAACACCCACGATTTCATGGATCATGGCATGGAAACTTGTCCTGCACGACCTACAGTGTTTTCGAACAAGGGTTGCCAAAGGGTCAGATACCAAATATTTGAGACCTGTTCAAATACCCTCGCGTAAAGGCAACACTAGCCAGTTACAGCCCTGGTTTGACAACTCCACTTCTGGAATACAGTAGATACTGTGCAAACTGGAGGTCATTTAGAAGGAAACACTTTTCATCAAATCCCCACCCCACCTGCCTTTCTCTACTTGGCAACGAGGAAACATTAGGAAAGGAAACCAAAAGCTTCTCAAACAATCTTGATCATTTTAATGGTTCCGGAACACAGACTGAAACTAACAGAGAGGGTCCTCACACATATTTACTCAGCTCGAGCTGAGTAAGTCTTATTTCACACAATATTATCCTATATACCAAGTACAGCCAAAAGAGTAGATAGGCCAAGTTCTGTCAACCAAATTGCTCTCAACCCAAGATTTACCTCGCACACAAAACAAGTGACAAAGAAGTGTGACAGGTCACAGAACAACCTTGGTAATGTGGGATACTGAATAACACAAGGAAGCCAATACTCCCACATACAGACTATTAGTGGGGAAGTGAAGGGGAAGTGTCATGCTATATTTATTTTGGTTCAATTTCTTCAGTTCGTTTTTTTTCCAGACTAATGCTGAAAAATCTGATCCTTTACTCACTTATTTGACTAGAAATAAAACTGTTATTCCCATGAATAGTGGTAAGGATATCCAAAAGAAGATTGATTTGAGAGTCATTTTATAACATGAAAATAGGAGGGCAATATTTATATAATGTATGTCCCCAAATAGACCTTTATTTCCGCTACTTTACTGTGATTTATTTTTCAGGCTGAATCAAGTTTAATGGGTAATCAGATCTGCACAGTACAGGAGACACAAAGGGGAACAGCCCTAATTCTTGCTAATAACACTTTTAGCAGCATATCAGTAAGGGACTCTGGCTTCTTGAACAAATGTGTGTGATCAGCAATTAATTGTGCTACAAAGTTTAACAGTACTTGCAAAGGGCCAAAAAGGTCAGCTGTTTTATTTGTTCCTCCAACATCGTTTGTATTTTCCAATGTGTGTTTGCCTCTAGCACTCCCCCTGCTGGGGACCTGGTTCACAAACCAAGAATGTGCCCTGACCAGGAATTGAACCAGCGACCCTTTGGTTCACAGTCCAGCACTCAATCCACTGAGACACAGCAGCCAGGGGTAATTTGGACGTAATTAAGCCTGTTTTAGGTAGCGAATTAGTCAAAATTTTACCCATAGTTTTAATCACTTATTTGCCATAAAGTAGGTTAAAATGGTATTACTAAAGGCTGTTTAGCAGCGCCAGCAAAAGTGAAAATGATTAGCAAATATTCTAAAACAATGTTTTAGTCAACAAATACTTTTTATATCAAAGTCCAGATTTACTGATATTTCAGAGCAGGAAATACAGAATGTCAAGAAACATTTTATTTCAAACTTTTTGAAAATTAGATAAAGGAAAATTTTACCTTCACACTGAGGTAAGAAATCATTCAACATGTGCATTTATGAAAGCTTTTTATGATTTCACAGAGTAAGTGAGGACACCAAAGCATGACAGGTGCCACTGTGGAGTTTGCAGTCACAACTGGGAGTCGAAGGCCCTGTTAAATTAAGAGGATTGTTATGAAGGAGAAATGCAAGATGCTTTGCAGGCACATAAGGTTTATCTGAGTAAGTCACGTGCATAGACATGGGGAAAACAACATATACAGGTGAATTACAGAAGGGGCCCTGCAGTTTTAAAGAGGAAAGTAAACTAGGAACTCACTGGAGAGGGATCAGTAGGTCTTGTCTTGGAATATAAACAAAGGGTCATCCTTTGCATTAGCCCTTTTTGGGGAACGGGGTGGTGGGACGGTGTCTAAAGACATAGGTTTCAGGTAATATGCAGCATTGTCAGTTCCTCTTTTTGTTCAGAACAATTCTCATTGGTCACCGAAAACTGCAGAAGGTCATGAC
>JAPYXV010005368.1:0-10588 GCA_028533065.1 Trachops cirrhosus | reverse complement strand
CCCCCCCTTTAGTTCATGTCCATGTGTCATAAGTTCTTTAGCTTCTACGTTTCCCATACCATTCTTACCCTCCCCCTGTCTGTTTTCTACCTACCATCTATGCTACTTATTCTCTGTACCTTTTCCCCCTCTCTCCCCCTCCCACTCCCCTGTTGCTAACCCTCCATGTGATCTCCAATTCTGTGGTTCTGTTCCTGAACAGGAACAACACAAGTTGTTTGCTTAGTTTCTTCTTGTTTTTGTTTTAGGTGTGGTTGTTAATAATTGTGAGCTTGCTGTCATTTTACTATACATGTTTTTGATCTTCTTTTTCTTAGATAAGTCCCTTTAACATTTCATAAAATAAGGGCGTGGTGATGATGAACTCAGTAAAGGAATTTTTTTTATTTTGTAACTTAGGTAAAAATTGTGGCCTCAGCATTAATGGTAACAGCAGTTGCTATATAACAAGTTACTGGATTTAGGAAAGAACCAATAATTTGGAATCAGAGCATTCTGTGTATCCCTGTACAGGGTGTTTTCAGGTTTTATTGCTGCAATCTATCATTTTTATCTGAGATGTTGTACCCTAAGGGATAAGTTCTCTGTTTTCTCTTTTGGAAGTATTAGACTCTTCCTTGTGTACTTTTCTATATTCACAGACTATATGGTCGATTCATTCAAATGTTCATGAATGGCTCTAGAAATATTAATTTCTTATATCTGTCGAATACTATGTAACAGTGGTTCCCAACTCTGGTCACCCATCAGAACTTATTTTTTAAGACCACAGAAACAGTTTTGGTGAGCATCCCTAATGAAAATTACAGGTTCACTAAGATTGGCAGACTATATTTCACTTCACATATTGTTATGTCATGAGGAAAATGACACAAGTATTATTGATGATCACCCTCTTTTACAGAGAAGGAAATTGAAGCTTTCTGGTTAAAATAGTTGCCTAAGGTCACACCTTGTGGTAACACTTTGTCTACCTATTTTCACAATGCCGGTCTCTCCACCAAACTTCTCCATCAGTGAACTGTGTTGTGACCTGGGATCTTGGTCATCTTTCAAATTATCAAAGAATCACAGAAACAAAACAGAAAAACATAGTATGTTGGGACAATTGTGGGGCCACAGATAGGCAGAGTTAGGTGAACATTCTCCTCACTTAAGGAACCTAAGAACCCACAGATCTTAAGTATCCTATACCACATATAGTTGGTACATATATGATCTGAAGACAAATATAAATAAAATACTAAATACTTTTATTATATAATCTGGTCTTTATACTTTTCTCCACCCACTAGCAAGTTCATCATTGTGGGCAATGGGTAGAACGTTGGCCCAGTCACATTACATTAGTGACCTGGCCTGAACACCCTACCCAGCCATTAATAGAGTAGACCGAAAGAGGAGGGCTTTCTCCAGAAGGACTCGCTTAATGTCTAATGACCTGGGAATAGTTCCCATTAGCATGTTAGTTTTAATTGGGTTATTAGGCAGTCATCCACTGAGGCAGTGAGGAAACAGGACCCTTGGAAGGGTGGGACTATGGAGGGGAGAGTGCAGACACAAGGCGAGTAGCCAAGGGAGGGACAGGCAGCACACACAAGTCAGAGGAAGGACTCCTCCTCCACTCCTTCTTTTACCTCCTCCATCTACACCTTCTGAAGGGACATTTTTACTGAAGAAGATAGAGTGGGATTCACTTTTCTTAGAGTAGAAGGATGAAAGAATATTAAAAGCCAGTTCTGGTTCCTTGTTTAATCCATTATGTCATGCCAGACACTGAAATACTACAGATGCGCTGTCAGATTATAAACTGCATGTTTTCTGTAGATGTTTCCCCAAGTGGCATAAGTTCTAAGGGTGGTAACATATTCCTAAGAAATGTTTTTGGCCTCACATACCTGCCAGCAATGTCCCGTTGATCACTGAAGCAACAGGGAAAAGCATGGACCCAAGACTCTGCCAGTGTTTACTTGCATACTAACCATAGGCAAGTCATTTAATGTCTGTGGGTTATATAGTTTCTTCATCTATAGAATGAGATTGTGACTGACTTACTTCTGAGGTACTTCTAATTCTCATTCTCAGCGATTCCAGTTACCAAGAACATTATAACCATCTTCAGTGCATTTATTAAGTCGGTGTATATCACCTTCTGTGTCTAGTGGGCAATGCTAACGCTGGGAGTGCAGCAGTGAATCCCACAAGGAACTGCCTTCCTGGCACCCATGCCCAGCCAAAGAGATGAAATAGCAACACAGGTGGTTCTCCCAAACGCAAAGGTGAAAAATATCAGTTGACAAGGCCATAGAAAAATACAAATATTTATTAAACCTCTCTGTGTGCACCACAGACTGTTCTTGATACTTTATGTACATTAATTTAATTACCAAAATAATCCTGTGGCATAGGTATTATTGTCATCTATATTGTCATATAGAGAAGGGATCAAACATTCAGAAAATAAGTAATCTTCCTTTATTTGTACTGCTAGTGTATTGGACCAAGATTTAGAAATAAGTCTTTCTGATTTCAAAACCCATGCTTTTTCTTTTAGATCCCATTGCCTCCTAATACTAGGATAATTGATAACAAGAGATGATATATGCCATTTTGGTCAGGATAAGCACTTTCTGTTAGAGAAGCCATTTGTTCAAGGACATGGAATTAGCATGTGTGAGCTGAGGAGAGTATTTCCAACAAGAACCCTGGAGGGAGAAAGCAGGGAGCAGGCCACAGCCACTAACTATGCTCTGCCCTGTGGGCAACACCTGTGCAGGAGTGACAGTATGCAGAGTTAAAAACATAGATGGGCCAGGGGAGATTTGAGAGTCATCGAAAAGGCATTTTGGAACTACTCAAGATTTGGGTAGGAAGTTAAATAAAGACAGATCACACCTAGCCTTGTCTTTTGAATGTTCAAGTGGGAAGGGATGAGGGAGAGGAGTCAGCTGGACTGGTTGGGGAGCTACTGCAAGAATACAGTAATTAGCTGATTGTGGCTTAAATTTAAGATCAAAAACTGGGAAGGGAGTGAAGGAGACACTAAGAGAATGCTGCAGTACTGTCATAATCATCGGCAAATCAAACCCAAGAACAGGAGCAGACTGGAGAGATGCAATAAGGACTTCAATCTGACTGAACTGGTGATGTGCATGATTTCTCCAACTGTAGTTCTAGAACTTGAGAAAAGTTTTCAGAGCCTGAGTAGGTAGGAGTCATGCTGTTGTAAGGGAAACCTGGGAGCTGAGATGAACTAAAAAGTGTTTGATGCTCTGCTCTGTACAAAGCACATGTACATTTAGTACTTCATATGCTTTTTGCTATGGCCAGAGGAGAGACCACTATGAAAGAGTAGTTATGCTTAGAGCTAACAATTATTATGTGCTTGTTGTGTACCAGCCACTGTGCACAGGGTTTTACATATCTCAGTTCTCATTCCTATGAGGTAGGCATCATTATCTCCAATTTACATAGGAAGGAGCCAAAGCAAAGTGAAAGAATTTAACCAACTAGTAAATGGCAAAGCTGGGGTTTGAGACCCCATCTGATGGCCTCCAGGTCTGCAGTATTGATTAAACAGAAGGGAAAGAAGTGTTGTAATCTGGCAAAATCAGACTTCAAAAAAGAAAAAACAGCAGGAAATGTAGAAATGATTGATTCCCATGTTTATGACTTTGTCATTAGTTTGCCTAGCATGTGCTGCTTCACCAACATTAACAGTCACCTGCCTCCCACAAAACTTGCATATTGAGCTTTTACTGATGTGCTAGGACTTAACATACAATAGAACAGATGGACTGTGGCACATTACTTGCCTTTCAATACCCCATATTGCTGTAGCCTGAAAAAAGGGTGAATGTCTGAAAGTCAGGAAAGACTCATGGAGGCAGAGGCATGTTGCTGTGCTCATCTGCTTCTGTGTTTGACATTGATCCTACAGCTCTTAGCATTATTTTTAAGTGATGAATGTTTTATTTGTAGGAAATCATTGATGGGAATGACAAAGTACACGGAATGCACACATAGATTTTATTTTTTGAAAGATTTTATTTATTTATTTTTAGAGAGACAGGAAGGGAGGGAGAAAGACAGGGAGAGACACCTCCATTGTGCAAGAGATACACTGATCAGTTGCCTCTCATACACCCCCAGTGGGGGAATTGGCCTGCAACCCAGGCACATGCCCTGACCAGGAATCAAACGGGCAACCTTTCAGTTTGCAGGCCAGCGCTTAGTCCACTGAACCACACCAGCCAAGGCTGATTTTAAATGGAACTGTATGTCTTATTTTAATATTTTTAAGTATTTATATTTAATTTTAGGTGAACATTGGCTTCAAACTTTGCATTGTCTCCTAGTTTTTTTATTCCAATCATAGCTCTGGGGGAAGGCTTATTTGAGAGCTTGTTTGGAGTTTCTGGCGGTGGAGTGCAGCTACTCGTATACCCTTGACCAAAAACCGGACCTCTCTTCTAGTTGGGAAGGTCGTCCTCTTTGACCAAGAGTCCCCTCAGGAGGGACGCATGTGGATCCATGAGGGAGGAAGGGGACACCCGCCAAGTCAGCCAGATCAGCCTAATCAACCCTGGCAATAAGTGGGGTGACAGATGTCGCAGCCAGATCGCCCTCACATCCAGGAAGGGCTATTTGAAACTGACTATTCACCCAACTTACTTTAATATATAAGCAGCCCTATGATGACCCAATCTTCACAGTGTTTGAAAGACTTCAGGGCTACAATTTTTTCATAAGATGTACCAAGATTTTTTAATTATTTTTCCCACGAACTTTAGTGTATCTCATAATCCTGGGATATTTAATAGCCAAATAGATTGGATAAATTAGCTGCTGGGGGGTAGTTACTTGAAAGTTTCTGGTTCTTTCTTCCCTGCCTCCACAAAGAACACTTGGAGAATGTCTGGAGAAGCAATAAGGATGGATCAGTGATTTGAATTATGACTTTGAAACCCAGCATCTAAGAAAGCTGTTGTGACTCGCCATGTGACCTTGGTTAAGCCACCTAATGTCTCCCTAGTCTCCATGTCACTGTCTGATATAATGAGCCACACACCAATCCTTGCTACCTATATCCTCAGCACCTGGGGGAATTAATGAGCTGGTGGCAGTAAAATACTTCAAGAGGCTTGGAGTGAAGGACCTCTCATGGGAAGGCTTACTGTTGTAGGACTTGTTAGCATCCTTTCCCCCATAGTGTGCTTGCTTTCAGTCCTCATTTTATTATCCACATTTATATATTCCCGAAATACTATTTTTTAAAAGACTTTATTTAATTTTAGAGAGAAGGGAAGGGAGGGATAAGGAGAAGGAGAAAACCATCGATGTGTGAGAGAAACCATCGATGTGTGATCGGTTTTTTGCATGCCACCAACCAGGGACCTTGCCCGCAACCTAGGGATGGGTCCTGACTGGGAATCAAACCGGTGACCTTTCAGTCTGCACAGCAATGCTCAACCCACTGAGCCACACAAGTCCAGGTCCAAAATATTATTTAATATCACCACATAGGTGCCTATTTTACTTATCTTTTCGAAAGCCTGAATATATCACAGATTAATAAAGTTTCCCTGAGTTATTAATGAGCACGCAGGTCAGTACATCCAACAGAAAGCGAAACTGGCTAAATATTACTCACCCCAATTACTTATTTGAAATGTGTCATTCTACAACCCTAAAAATCTAATAATTAATATGAAATTTCAGTTTAAAGTGCAGTTTTATTTCATCAAACAAGTATGTCAAAAATGCATTTTGTTAAAGGAGCTCTTCTAGATAATTAAGAAATGAAACATGAGTTCTGAAAAACTCCAAAACCCACATTTAATTTTATACATGGAAGTACATTATTAGTGAGGTAGTACATGGATACTTATAGGTTTAATTAGCAGATATTTCATTATATGTCTTCCATGTAAATGGAAAATAATTTCAAATAACAGGCTGTCATTTTTAGCAATTATTGTTGGTATAGTTTTGGGAGAGTTGATTTCTTGGTTGTGTTAAAGTGATGTGTGTGTGTGTGTTTTTTAAATCTTTCATTGATTATGCTATTACAGTTGCCCCATTGTTTGCTCCCATTTATTCCCCTCCGCCCTGTACCCCACCTCCCACTGGCATTCCCACACGTTAATTCATGTCCATGGGTCATACAATAAGTTCTTTGGCTTCTCCATTTCCCATACTATTCTTAACCTCCCCCTCCCTGTTTTATCCTACCAGTTACGCTTCTTATTCCCTGTACTTCCCCCCCCCATACCCCATTCTCCCCTCTGCCCCTCCCGGCTAATAACCCTACATGTGATCTCTATTTCTGTGAATCTGTTCCTGTTCTAATTGTTTGCTTAGTTTTTGTTTTTTGTTTATTTTTAGGTTCAGTTCATAGTTGTGAGTTTGTTGTCATTTAATGTTCATATTTTTGATCTTCTTTTTCTTAGATAACTCCCTTTCACATTTCATATAATAAGGGCATGGTGATGATGAACTCCTTTAACATGACCTTATCTGGGAAACACTTTATCTGCCTTTCCACTCTAAATCATAGCTTTGCTGGATAGAGTATTCTTGGATGTAGGTCCTTGTCTTTCAGGACTTTGAATACTTCTCTCCAGTCCCTTCTTGCCTGCAAGGTTTCTTTTGAGAAATCAGCTGATAGCCTTATGGAAACTCCTTTGTAGGTAACTTTCTTCTTTCCTCTTGCTGCTTTTAAGAGTCTCTTCTTACCTTTAGTCTTGGATAATATAATTATGACGTGCTTTGGTGTGTTCCTCCTTGGGTCCAACTTATGTGGGATTCTCTGAACTTCCTGGATTTCTTGGAAGTCTATTTTCTTTGGCACATTGGGGAAGTTCTTCTTCATTATGTTTTCAAATAAGTTTTCCATTTCTTAGTCTTCCTCTTTTCCTTCTCATACCCCTATGATTCGGGTATTGGAATGTTTAAAGTTGTTCTGGAGGTACCTAAGCCTCTCATTTTTTTTAATTCTTTTTTCTTCATTCTGTTCTGGTTTAATGTTTATTTCTTCCATCTGCTCCAAACCATTGATTTGAGTCCTGGTTTCCTTCCTGTCACTGTTGGTTCCCTGTACATTTTCTATTATTTCAATTTTCATAGCCTTTACTTTTTCCTCTATTTTGTGACCATACTCAACCATTTCTGTGAGCATCCTGATTACCAGTATTTTGAACTCTGCATCTGATAGTTTGGCCATCTCTTCATCACCTAGTTGTATTGTTTTCTGGAGCTTTGATCTGTTCTTTCATTTGGGCCATATTTTTTTTTGTCTTGGTACACTTTCTACATTGTAAGGGGCAGAGTCTTAGATATTCCCCAGGGCAGGGCAACCCACGTCACTGTGTTGCAGCACTGTATGTGGGGGAGGGGTCCAAGAGGGGACAATGCCATTTGCTCAGCTCTTGGCCGGCTCTCAATCACTTTCTCCACTACCCACAAGCAAATTGTGCCCTTCTGGTGCCAATTCCCAGGTGTGTGGGCTTATGTATGTTCTAGGACCCTGTGGGTCTCTCTGATGAATTCTCCTATAAGACGGAGTTTCTCAACACCCACAGGCTTTTTTCAGTCAGAGGTTTTGAGATTTTATTTCCTCATGCTGAAATCCTGGGTTGCTCTGTCTGTCTCGCTCCCCAGTTTTCCCTCCCAGTTTATCCACATGCAAATGTGGGACCAACCACTCAGCCAGCCACTGCCATGACAAAAGTCCTCTCTGCACCCCGGCTGCCCATCTCTGCCCCTCCTACCAGTCTGGATGAATGTTTCTTCTTTAACTCCTTGGTTGTTGAACTTTTATACAGTTCAATTTTCTGGCAGTTATGGTTATTTTTTGTTTTTAAATTTGTTGTTGTCCTTCTTTGAGTTGTGCAAGGAGGCACAGTGTGTCTACCTTTGTCGCCATCTTGGCCAGAAGTCTGATGTGTGTTTCATCACTAGGTAAAGATTATTACCTGTTCAGCAATTTAAAAGTTTTTCTTTCATTAAAAATAACCTTCTTCATAATTAGTTTTTTATTACTCTATGTTTTGTGCTTGAGAACATGTAGAAGTCACAGTGACTTGTTCAAGGCCACAGTTCAAGTATATACACACACATCAGGACTGAAATCAGAGTTCTAACTCTCAGGGCCCATTACAGCACCCTGAAGTCATCCTCCTGTTAAACTACTAGTATCTGATAGCCTTGGACTTTTAAAGCCTTTGCTTGTTCTTTATGTTTTCAATACATGCCTTTTCATTATAGTACAAGGCACGAAGAAGTGAATGATATCTTCTCTGAGCAAGTGACATTTAATCTGGGACCTGGCAGTGAGCAGAAGTGAGTTCAGGGGAGGGTGGGGGGGGCGGTATTCTGGGAAGAGAGAAATCTGCAGAGACCTTGAGTGCTAAGAGCTTGGCACCTTCCAGGACCTATAAGAAGACAGAGATTGTTAACTTTAGTCCGAGCATCACTGAAAAGCCCCTCATTCTGGCTTCCCCACTCCAAGCCACTCTGTCCACATGGGAAAGAAGTATCTACCACCTCAGCTTCCAACTGATTTACAAAGGAAAAGACAGACAGTCATCTCTTATTATTGCAGCTCATTAATGAGACCTGGAACTTCTGGGGCTTTCAGGACAATTTGGTTTAACAGACCTCCACACTGCTGTTTCTTTGGGGAAATAAAAGAGCAAGGAGAGGTGAGACAGAAGGGCATAATTTACCCCGAGTTCATTGGCGCCTAACTGTACTTGCTAGCATGGAGAAGTTACGCACTGGAGAGAGGTGAACGAGTCTTACTTCTCTGCATTAAAATATTTTATGAATGTGAATTTTTGTATCTCTCCCTTCTTCAAAGATTAAAAGCAATCCAATTATAAAAGTCATATGATCATTGTTAAATTTTATTAAGCAAATCCAAATTTTTTTTTTATTAGCCTGGGGCAGTATATTTTGTGGATACTGATAACCCTACAATTCAAACCATAACTTCATATTGATCCCCAATTCTCAGGGAAAGGAGACACTGTTCTACTTGTGGTCACTGGCATTCTGGGTGAGATCCTGAAGTGATTGTCCACTGGTAGCCTAATGGGATACCCATGCCCAAGTTCAGGTTAAAATGTTAGAACATCAGCTAAACTCTGACTACTCATGTTTATTTCCTGGGATTAGTTTAAGTGATTAAAGGAAAGAAAATCCCACTCATCCTTGTTTGGTTAAAGTAATAAAAGGAGTTCACATAGAACATAAATATATGTTTAAATTACTAAATCATGTCTTGACCAGTGTGGCTCAATTGGTTTGGGAATCATCCTGCAAAGTGAAAGGTCACCAGTTCATTTTCCAATCAGGGGGCATGCCCAGGTTGAGGGTTTGGTCCCTGGTTGAGGCACACATGAGGCAACTGATAGATGTTTCTCTCCCTTTCTTTCTCCCTCCCTTCCTCTCTCTCTAAAACTAAATAAATAAAATTTTAATAAATAACTAAAATACAAACATCATAGCAAAGCTTACCTTTCTCCCAATTAGGACCACCATTAAAATATAAGCCTCAAACCTACTCTCAGTAATACCAATGGTTATGGTTTAGTGAAGGCTACAGTGGTTCATCTCCCAACCAAGTGAAGCTACTGCCTCTTGGAGGAGAAATAGTGTCAAGATCATTTCATCATCTTCATACTGTCTTCTCATATGCTGTTCCATTACTAAGTAACTGATCCATCTTGGCTGGTCTCTCTCTCTCCCTGCATATCCGTGACGTGAGAATGGGTTAGGACTATTTGATATAACAAGTCCAGGGTTGGGTAATCCAGTGACCCATAGACCTCCTGGCTCCAGCTTGGGGATGTCCAACAGTTTAGAAAAAAACAAAATAAGGCAAGTGCCTGACTCGTCTTTTTTAAGAGTGAGGAAAACTTTTTTCTTTTTTTTATTTTGTTTGTTTTTTATTTCTTTGTATCTTAAAGTATTTTTTATTGATTATACTATTACAGTTCTCCCAGTTTCCCCCTCTATTCACCCTCCACCCTGTCCTCCCAACTCTCCAACATTCCCCCTCCTTAGTTCATGTCCATGGGTTGTCCATATAAGTTCTTTGAGTCCTCTGTTTCCCATACCATTTTTTATCTCTCCCCATCTACCTTATGCCTACTAATTATGCTTCTTCTTCCCTTCCCCCTCCCCACTGAAATCCCTCCATGTGATGTCCATCTCTCTGATTCTGTTCCTGTTCTGGTTGTTTGCTTAGTTTTTGTTTTCATTGTTTTTATTTTCTTTTAAGTTCATTTGTTGATAGTTGTGAGTTTGTCGTCATTTTACTGTTCATATTTTTGATCTTCTTTTTCTTAGATAAGTCCCTTTAACATTTCATATAATAAGGGCTTGGTGATGATGAACTCCTTTAACTTGACCTTTTCTGGGAATCACTTTATCTGCCCTTCCATTCTAAATGAAAGCTTTGTTGGATAGAGTAATCTTGGATGTAGGTCTTTGCCTTTCATGACTTGGAATACTTCTTTCCAGCCCCTTCTTGCCTGTAAGGTTTCTTTTGAGAAATCAGCTGATAGCCTTATTGGCACTC
>JAPYXV010005367.1:0-10589 GCA_028533065.1 Trachops cirrhosus | reverse complement strand
TTTGGTCTTGTTGAGCTCCTGTAGTGAGGGGCAGGGCCTTAGGAGTTCACCAGGGCGGGTCATTGGGTTGTCACACTGTATGTGGGGCGGGGTCTGAGAAGGAACAATGGCTCTTGCTCTGCTCTCTGCAGGACCCCAGACCCTTCTGCCACTTTCCACAAGCCAACCGGGCCTCTCTGACACCAATTCCGGTGTGGGTGGGCCTGTGCACCCTGTGGGACCTTCCTTCTCAGTCAGTGACCCAAAGCTCCACTTCCCGGTGCTGGGACCCTGAGTTGGGCGCAGTGCCTTGCTTCACAATGGCCGCCTCGCTGGGTCTGCTGGTCGCCATCCCCTGGCCGGGGCCCACCAGCCACTGCTGCTTGTGGGCCCAGGGTCTGCCTGCTGCGGGCTTGTGCCGCCCCGGTTGCTCAGCTCTCTGCTCCGTGTCCCTCACCTGGCTGCCCGACTCCGCCCCTCCTACTGGTCTGGATGAAAGTGTCTATTTTTAAATCCTTGGGTGTCCGGCTTCCATACACTTCAATTTTCTGTCAGTTCTGGTTGTTGTTTTGTTTCTGTATTGTTGTTGTCCCTATCTCGGTTGTGCGAGGAGGCACAGTGCTTCTACCTATGCCTCTATCTTGGCCGGAAGTCCTCTTTTTACTCTTTTAAAAATATTTTTATTGTAGTAAAATATACATAACATGAAGTTGACCATTTTAACCATTTTCAAATGCACCATTAAGTGGAATAAATGCACTCACATTGTTGTGCTATCATCATAACTATCATCTTCAGAACTTTCTCATCTTCCCCAACTATACACATTGAACAATAACTCTCCATGTCCCCATCCCCCCATTCCCTAGAAACCACCTTTCTACTTTGTCTCTATGAATCTGACAACTCTAGGTACCTTATATGTGTAGAATCATGCACTGGTTATACTTTTGTAACTGACTTATTTCACTTAGCATAATGTCTTCATAATGCATAAGCATAATCCATATTCCAGTGGATAAGCATAATAGATAAGGCTTACCTATGTTTTAATATATATCAGAATTTCATTCCTTTTTAAGGTTGAATAATATTCCATTGTATGTGTATAGTACATTTGGTTTATCTACTCATCTATTAATAAATATTTGAGTTTTTCCACCTTTTGGCTATTGTAAATACTGCTGCAGCATACATTAGTGTACAAATATCTCTCTGAGTCCTTGATTTCAGTTCATTTGGGTATATGCTCAGAAGTGGAATTGCTGGATCATATGGTAATTCTACCTTTAATTTTTTGAAGACCCCACCATACTGGTTTCCACAGTCCCAACAGTGCACAAGCGTTTCAATGTTTTCACATTCTCACAAACCCTTGTTATTTTCTGTTTTGTTTGGTTTGGTTATAGCATCCCAACAAATGTGAATGGTATTTGTGGTTGTGGTTTGCATTTTCCCAAGTATTAGTGCTGTTGAGTATTTTTCAGGTGCTTGTTGCCAACTCTATGTCCTTTCCCCATTGAATTGTTTTGGCACCCTTTGGTCATATAAAAGTTCATTTCTGGTCCCTCTGTTTTATTCCATTATGCAAGTACTATATTGTTTTAATTATTGCAACTTTGTAGTCAGTTTTGAAATAATAAAGTATGAGACCTCCAGCTTTGTTCTTTTTTAAGATTGTTTTGGCTATTTGGAGTCCCTTGAGATTCCATATTAACTTTAGAATAGATTTTTCTATTTCTAAAAAAAAAAGCATCATTGTGTTTTTGATAGGGATTGCATTGACTCTCTAGGTCCCTCTGGGTAATATCGACACCTTCATGGTATTAGCTCTCTCAATCCAGGAAGACAGGATGTCTTACCATTGATAGGTGTCTGCTCTCATTCCTTTCAACAATGTTTAACAGTTTTTAGTGTACAACTCTTTCACCTGCTTAGTTAAGTTTATTCTTAAATATTTTCTTTATGATGTTATTGAAATGAAATTATTTCCTAAATTGGTCTTTCAGGCTTCTCATTGTTAATATATTGAAATGCAACTGATTTACCTTATTTTTTATTTAATTTATTGGGTAACATTGGTTAATAACATTATATAAGTTTCAGGTATACAGTTCTATAATACATCGTCTGTATATTACATTGTACATACAACTAATTTTTGTGGGTGATTTTATATCCTGCAACTTTGCTGAATTTATTTATTAATTCTAACAGTTTGGGGGATTTTATGTGGAATCTTGGATTTACACCTATCTTTGATTCTTCTTTTCTCTCTTGCTCTCTCACTCCTCTTCATGCAAATAGCCACCAACTAACTCATTTCCGTTTGTTTTGATTTCACAATGTTTTTAATCTTTGACACTTCCAATGTGATTGAATGAAAAATTGTATCTACAATGTCTATGGCAATGCATAGAGAATTTGTTTTCTAAAAAAGTCCTTTTATTTTGCTGTTCCACTCAAACCTCTAGGAGCTCCATATAAAATTAGAGGTCCCAGTCATCTCTTCCATCATCTCAAAGGCAGCACTAACAGTTAAAAGCTTAGGCTGTGAGGGCAAGAGGACCTGAGGTGGAAGCAGATAGGCTCCTTACTAACTGTGTGAGTAGGCACGTAATGTAGACCCCCTTACTCTCATTTTTTCAGCTGGAAACAGGTGAAAAATAGTATCCACCTCATAGAATTGTTAGGAGTGTCTTAATACATGTGGGTTGCTGTAACAAAATACTGCAGACTGGATGGCTTATAAACAACAGAATTGTATTGCTCACACTTCTGGAGACTGAGAAGCCCAAGATCAAGGCACCTGCACGGTCACATACTGGTTAGTATCCTCTTCCTGTTTCGTAGCCAACACCTTCTCACTGTATCCTCACATGGCAGAAAGGGCTGGAGATCTCTTTTTAAGAACACTAACCCATTCATGAGGACTCCTTCCTCATGATGTAATCACCTCCCAAAGACCCCACCTTCTAACAATATCACATTGAGTATGATCATTCCAACGTGTGAATTTGGAAGGAACACAGACATTCAAATCATAGCAGGAGGCTTAAATAGGATGATGAATACAAAACACGTAGTGAAACACCCCTTTCTTCTCCTCTCTTTCTGCAAACACAGATGGAACTGATCTCCTGACTCCTTATCTATGTTACTCTTTTGGCACTGAACATCTACCGCCTTGCACTGTTTGCTTGTTTTTTTTAAGTGTGTACTCATGTTATCCTTCCTTCCCAATTATAAATTCTCCAACAGCTGAGAGCTTGTCTTTTTTCCTTCTCTTGTGTTTGTGGTGTACAATGCCTTATACATGGTAAATGCTTAGTCAATATTTGCTTTTTGTTTGACATAATGAACTCTTTCACTGCCCAATTTCCAGTGTCTTGAGAACTGATGTTCCATTTATTTTACGTGGTGTTTTTCAATTGTTTCCCACACTTTGATCTTAAAACAGCTGGCATTTTTAAATGATTAACAAGAAAGTAGTGAAGGCATTCTAGAAGACCATCTGAGTATATTTCACCTATGTCTCTGTCAAAAGTGGAAAAAACAAAGATAGGCCAGGGTGGTCAGACAACATACCCAGTTAAATTTGAATGTCAGATAAATAATAAATAATTATTTTAGTATGAACATGCCCATGTGATACTTGTTGTTTATCTGACATTCATATTTAATTTATATGTCCTGTAATTTTTCTTGCTAAATCTGACAACCCTGCCAGAAAGCTTTAAGTTTCAAAAACTTTTTGTGAACAAGCATTATTTTATGTGGAAATGAGAATATTTCCATGTGCTTAAAACTAAGTGTTTCTATGTCAAGGAATACAGTTTGAGACATCATTATGAAAGAGGCCTTCACCACAACTGACCTTACATGGAAAAAATATATGATAAAAAAGCTAACAAAAAGCAACATTAAGTGAAATATTAACACACGTTGCTTTGGAATATAAATGGAAACAGTGATGTTTCTGTGAATGCAATTTTGTACTAAACGAAAAATTGGTTGACTTCAAAATCTTTTATATTGAGTACATAAAATTATCATATTTGCATATCTAAATCTTCCTGAAAGTACCATTGCTCTACATGTTGAAGACATGGCTTAGAACTTTCGGGACAAAGCTTGGTCTGTCTGGAAAAGTGCAACCATTGTTAATATAACAAGAATGGTTTGCGAGACATCGATATAACCTGGCAGCCAAGGAGAGTGGACTGGAATGCACATGCATAAACAATGATGACTTCACTGTACTAGTCAGTGGGGGTGGTAGACACTGCTCAGTGAACAAGTGTACTGTGTGGCCATCTCATTCAAAATAACTGAGTGAGAAGAGCAATGAATCTGTTTCAAATTTTGCATTAAGCTTGAACATTCCTCCATGGAAACTATTTAGATGATTCAGAAGACTGCAGCTATGGGCAACTAGTGATTAGAAGCCTCATTAACGACAATGCACCTGCTCATGCATCACATCTCACTCAGAGTTTTTTGGCAAAACATCAAATCACCCAGGCAACTCATCTCCCCTACAGCCCAGATTTGGTGCCCTGTGACATCTGGCTTTTCTCCAAACTAAAATCACCTTTGAAAGAAAGGAGATTTAAGACCATTGATGAGATTCAGGAAAATATGATGGAGCAACTGACAGATATTGAGAGAATTGTGTGAGGTTCCAAGGTGCCTACTTTGAAGGGGACTGAGGTGTCATTGTCCTATGTACAATGTTTCTTGCATCTTATATGTCCTTCAGTAAATGTCTCTTTATCATATTACATAGCTGGATATATTCTGGACATACCTCATAAGTCAAAATGAGTAAAAGTAGCAGTTCCTGGGGAGTAATCTCAGACTTATTATACAACCAAATAGTGCAACCAATGATTTGTATCAATACAGCATGTAGGTTAATTCATTGTGTCCTCTACCACGAACTACTCAGTTTTACAAGGCAACATGTGGAACTTGTCATGTAAATAGCAGTTTACCCTGAGAGCGGAGTACTCTCCTATGGCTTTAACTGGGGCAATTCTCCTGTTTACCTGATTGTTTTGTCTTAGGGATGTGGTCCACAGCACAGTATGTTAATACCTTCTGAGAGGGAATGGGTTTGTTTCATAAATTTAACAATATTTATTGAAAGACTAATATGCACTAGGCACTATTTGGAGGAATGAACAAGATAGACAAAGTCCTGCTCTTGTGGAGTTTGCATCCCAGTGAGTAAAGTCACACAGTAAAAAAATAATGAATAAACAAGGAAAATAACTGAGATGGGTAAGTTTTACAGAGTTGTGTAGGGTGGTGATGTGAAAGAGAGCAACTGGGTTTCCTAGGTTAGGGGATTAAGATAAGCCTATGGGAGGTGGAAGAGTTTCAATGCAGGCCCAACGAAGGGAAGAAAGCAGACGTGCAAGGATCTGAAAGAAGAGCCTTGGAGCAAAGGGAATGAAGGCCCTAAGATGAGACGAGCTTGTTGTGCTCTCAAGGAAGACCAGTGTGGTAAGAGGGAGAATGGGATGAGGTGGGACTGTAGGTAGGCAAAGATTATGGAAGACTTTAAAGAACAGGAATTTATTCTAAGTGTGATCCAAAGGCATGGGACTTTTCAATCAAAAAGTAAGTCAATAAGCATGTTTAATATATTTTTTGAAGTGAAGGTAGTGTTTAACAATGAAAAAAGTAAATATCTTTTATATTTGAAAGTTACAGAATGGATAAAATCCTCACTCCAGGACATGCTTATTGATTTCAGAGAGAGGAGAAGGGAGGGAAAGACAGAGGGAGAGAAACATCGATCAATTTCCTCTCCCATGCACCCTGACCAGGGACCAAACCCACAACCTAGCCAGGTGCGCTGACCAGAAATTGAACCCCTACCTTTTGGTATACAAGATGATGCTCTAACCAACTGAGCTACACCAGTCAGAGCAAGGATAAAATATTTTAATACATTAAACTTAAAACTGACTTTCTGTTTATTGCATCATGAAGTATTTATTAAACCAAAATTTTCCCAAAAAGTCAAAAGAATATTATCACTTTTTATTGAAGGAAATATGATTAAATTATCTATTAATTTAGAAATGTGGTTAAATATTTTGTGGTAAAGTGTCAATGTGATTCTTTCAATTTATATGAGGGGAAACCCCCCAAAAGATAATTTATTTATTAAAAAATTGTGTATTTATTTTTACATATTTAAACTTCAGTCACCTTCAAAGTACCCTCCATTTGATGCAATATACCTGTAAAGATGTTTTTTCTAATGCTCAAAACAGTTTTTGAACTCATCAATTTTGATGTCCTTTAGAGCTTCTGCTATTTTTTGTTTTACCTCTTCCACACTGGCAGAGCATTTCCCTTTGGGCACTTTTTCATCCAGGGAAAACAAAAAAAGTTGAGAGATCAGGTGAATAGGGATGATGGGGCATGCGGGTCATGCCATCTTTGGTCAAACTGCTGAACACTCCGCATGGTGTGGGCGGTTGCTCTCATAAATCACCCATGATGAAATGAGCAAATGCGTTGAAAGAGTCTTTAAGAAAGATTCACTGAAGCTGAATGCAACAACACTGTGTGGTACGCTGATACAGATGGGTTCCTAGAACACTCACCTAGCCAGGGACACCTGTACTACAAGGGGCCCACCCTTGAGAAGATAATTTTTGTTTTGGGCGGTCACCCCTCATATAGATGCTTAGTTTTAATGAATGTCATAGGAAAGAAAGATTCCTGACAGAGACATGAATCCCAATGGAAAAAGTGTATGGTTGACTCTGCCACTACATCATAGACTTGTTTTTCAGTCCCATCCAGCAATTGCCCAAAGGTTCTTGCTAAAATTTAGCTTAGTAATTTTCCATCCTCCCCAATGTCAAATAATTGTTCTTGCCAACAAACTTGAAAATAAGTTTTTGTATTTTTAACACAGAGATTATAAATCCACTGAAAATCTTCATTTGGAAGACATAAGACAAGTTTTTAAGAGTCCAAATAGGAGAGTTTTTATTAGTGATACATAACATTTTTGGCAAAAGTAAAACACCATATTCATATAATGATGGAAATATTTCCAAGCACCATTTTCATGCTTCCTCTATAGTATGAACTGCTTTCTCAGTTGTTAAGATACTGTATTTACCTTTAAAAGATTCTATGTTTTAATTTTTTCAGAAAGTTTTAGATGTTGAATGAAGCCAGTATGGGCTGGTCACTTGGATGAGGTTAATTTACAAGTGAGGCGGAGAAGATTTGAAGAAAAAGACCAATGTGTTCGAAACAGGATGTAATATATCAGAGAGAAAAGCTTAGCCTTGAACTCTTATTGGCTGGGCAATAGCTGAAGGACACACTCAGTGAGAACAAAGAAGCTAATTCTGTCAATTCACACTAAAACAAATTATTTTTTAAAAAAGAAAATGGACAGCAAAAGAAAAATCACTTTCTCTCTAAATTTCCCTTTATCACTAATATAAAAGGGAGTGGTAGGTCATAAAATATTCTTTAGTATGCCACTTAAATAAACCTTTAATGCTGACCTTTTGCAGCTTCTTTTTCTCCTTAAGTGTGCTTCCTATATTTATTTTGATATACTTTCATCAGAACAAAAATGTTTCTTAAGTGAACACATGGTAGTATTGGGCCCAAATCAGCACCCCCTGAAGTCAGCTTTGGTGCTAGGGACTGAGGCTGGGGATACTGACCAGGCTTGGGCTGAGCACAGAGTAAAGGCCAAATAGAACATTTCGCCAGACCACAGTGGTGTCTTCATTCTTCTCCAGGCCTAATTTGAAACAGTGGCATCATAATTGATTCAGGGGAATGTGGTCTCACCAGGTACTTATGAGCAGGAAAAAGGAAGGAAAATAAGCCAAGGGGATAAAATGTGGTTGTTTCTCCTATACCACAGAGACCTTGATTTTAAAACTCTCAGTTTTGCTTCTGTTACCAGAATTTTTTTCCCATTTACAGGTCAGAAATAATCAAATACCTTGAAACTTCAGAATATAGGACTTACACATGTTGGGCCAATTTTTTCACCTCTTACCAATAATTTATTATACCAATAATTTTGTCTATTGTCTGTTAGTTATTCACAACTCTGGTATTTCACCAGTAAGTTTAGTGATATCAAGGTCCCAAAGAGATCATTTGAAATTGGTGTGCTTGTCATTTATTAATATCATGTCACAGTTATAAAATTAACAAATAGCAAACCATTACTCATAACAAGAGTCAATGACCTTGATTTTAGAAGGAGGTGAAGACCTGAGAATATAAGTTAACAAAAGAGCAGAGCTGAAATACATGCTTAGGAAACCGTTTGTCTAAGACAAAATTTGTTAAACAATCTAACCTTACACCTAAAGGAACTAAAAAAAAAAAGAACAACAAACAAAGCCTACATTAAGTGGAAAGAAGGACATAATAAAGATCAGAGTAGAAATAAACAAAATAGAGTCTTAAAAACAATACAAAAGATCAATGAAACCAAGAGCTGTTTTCTTTAAAAAAAAACAAACAAGTTTTATAAACCTGTAACCAGACTCATTAAGAAAAAAAGAAAAAGAAATAAGCCAGTCATAGAAAGACAAATACCATATTATCTCACTCATATGTGGAATCTAATGAACAATATAAACTGGTGAACAAAATAAAACCAGAGGCATAGATACATGGAACAGACTGACAGATCTCAGAGGGGTGGGGGCTGGGGGAACTGGAAGAGATTAGCTGAAGAATATATATATATATATACATAATCCACAGACACAAACAGCAATGTGGTAAAGGTACTGGGGTAGGGGCTGGGTGGAGGGGAGCAATGGGGCAGAAAATGGGGGACATCTGTAATAGTGTCAGTAATTTATAAAGAGGAAAAAAGAGAGAGTACTCAAATAAATAAACTCAGAAATGAAATACACCACAGAAATACAAATAATTGAAAGAAAATATTACAAAAACTATATGCCAACAAATCAGACAATTGGAAGACATGGATTAATTCCTAGAATCATACAATCTTCCAAAACATAATCAGGAATAAGTGGAAAATCTGAACAGATTGATTACAACCAACAAAATTGAAACAGTAATTTAAAAAACCCCCCAACAAACAAAAGTCCAGGACTAGATAGTTTCACAAGTGAATTTTACCAAACATTCAAAGAAGAATAATGCCTACCATTCTCAAACTATTCCCAAAAATTCAAGAGAAGGGAACACTCCTAATCTCATTTTATGAGGGTAGCATTATCCTAATTCTAAAATCATGTAAAGACATTATAAAGAAAAAAATCATAGGCCAATATCTTTGAAGAACATGGATTCAAAAATCCTCAGCAAAATATTAGCAAAGCGAATCTAGCAATACTTTAAATAGATCGTACACCATAATCAATTGGGATTTATTCCTGGGATGCAAGGTTGATATAATATCTGAAAATCAATTCACATGACACACCAGAAAATGAAGGATAAAACTCAAATGTTCATATTAATAGATGCAAGAAAAGCATGTGACAAAATCCAGCACCCATTTATAATAAAAACTCTTGCAAAGTGGGATACAGGGAACACACTTCAACATAATAAGGTGATATATGACAAGCCCATAGCTAATATCATAATGGTGAAAAGCTGAAACCTTTTTCTTTAAGATCAGGAACAAAACAAGATGGCTACACCACTTTTATTCAACATAACATTGGAAGTTCTAGCCACAACAATCAGACAAGAAAAAGAAATAAAGGCATCCAAAATGGAAAGGAAGAAGGAAAACTGTCATTATTTGCAGATGACTTGATATTGTACACAGAGAACCCTAAAGATTCTACCAAGAAACTACTAGAACTAATAAATGAATTCAGGAAAGGAGCAGGATATAAAATTAACATTCAAAAATTGGTTGCATTTTTTTATACACCAAAAATGAACTATCAGAAAGGGAAACTAAGAAAACAATTTCACTTGTAATTGCATCAAAAATAAAATAAAACACCTAGGAATAAATTTATCCAAGGAGGTAAAAGACCTGTGCTCAGAAAATTATAGGACACTGAAGGGAAAAAATTGAAGAAGATACAAACAAGTGGAAGCAAATACCATGCTCATGGATAGGAAGAATTAAATTATTAAAATGCCCATACTACCCAAAGCAAACTATAGACTCAATGTCATTCCTATCAAAATACCAATGGTTTTCACCCTGACCGGCATGGCTCAGTTGGTTGAATGACATCCTGCGGACAGAAAGGATGCTGGTTTAATTCCTGGTCAGGACACATGCCTGGGTTGTGGACTGGTCCGTGGTTGTGGTGCACATGAGGGACAACAGATTGATGTTTCTCGCACACATCAATGTTTCTCTCCCCCTCTCTCTCCCTCCATTCTCCTTTCTAAAGAAATAAAATAAAATAAATAAGATCTTTTAAAAATACCAATGGTATTTTTTTATATTACTACAACAAATAATCCAAAAATGTATATGAAACCACAAAAGACTCCTAATAATCAAAGCAATCTTGACAAAAAAGAACAAGGTCAGAGATATCACACTACCTGGTATCAAGCTATACTACAAGGCTATAGTAATCAAA
>JAPYXV010005366.1:0-10590 GCA_028533065.1 Trachops cirrhosus | reverse complement strand
GCAAACAATATACTAGGGTTCCCTTTTCTCGACAACCTCTTCGACCAACACTTATTGTTTATTGATTTGTTTATGATGGCCATTCTGACCAGTGTGAAGTGGTATCTCATTGTGGTTTTAATTTGCATCTCTCTGATGGCTACTGATGCTGAGCATCTTTTCATATGTCTCTGTGCCCTCTGTATGTCCTCCTTGGAGAAGTGTCTATTCAAGTCTTTTACCCATTTTTTAATTGGGTTTTATGTCTTCCTGGAGTGAAGTTGTGTGGGTTCTTTATACATTTTGGAGATCAAACCCATGTCTGAGGTATCATTGGCAAATATGTTTACCCTTAGAGTTGGTTCTCTTTTCATTTGAATGCTATTTTCTTTGGCAATGCAGAAACTTTTTAATTTGATGACATCCCATTTGTTTATTCTTTCCTTTATGTCCCTTGCTTTATCAGTGAAGTTGTTGCTGTGTAGAATGTCTGAGATTTTCCTGCTTATGTTCTCCTGAAGGACCTTTATGGTGTCACAACTTATATTTAAGTCTTTTATTCAACTTGAATTTATTATTCTGTATGGTAGAAGTTGGTGATCAAGTTTCATTTTTTTGAAACTCTCAAACACCCAACACCAGGCCTCCCAAGACCATTTGCTGAAGAGGCTATTTTTACTCCATTTTATTCTACTACCCCTTTGTCAAATATTAATTGACCATAGAGACTTGGGTTTATTTCTGGGCTCTCTGTTCTGTTCCATTGGTCTATGTGTCTGTTCTTATGTCAGTGCCAGGCTGTTTTGATTACAGTGGCCTTGTAATACAGTTTGACATCAGGTATTATGATCCCTCCTACTTTACTCTTCTTTCTCAAAATTGCTGCAGCTATTTGGGGTCATTTATATTTCCATATAAATTTTTGAAATGTTTGTTCTATATCTGTGAAATATGTCATTGGCATTTTAATAGGGATTGCATTGAATCTATAAATTGCTTTGGGTAGTATGGATATTTTGATGATGTTAATTCTTCCAATCCATGTGCATGATACATGCTTCCATTTGTTTGTGTCCTCCTTACTTTCTTCAATGTTGTGTAGTTTTCTGAGTACAGGTCTTTTACCTCCTTGGTTAGGTTTCTTCCTAAGTACTTTATTTTCCTTGTTGCTATATAAAATGAAACTTTTTTCTTGTTTTCTGTTTCTGATATTTCATTGTTGGTGTACAAAAAATGCCTTGGATTTCTGAATGTTGACTTTGTATCCTGCTGTTTTGCCAAATTCATTTATAAGGTCAAGTTGTTTTTTGGTGGAGTCTATAGGATTTTCTATGTACACTCTCATGTCATCTGCAAACAATGACAGTTTTGTGTCCTCCTTTCCAGTTTAGATGCCTTTTATTTCTTTTTCTTGCCTGATCGCTGTGGCTAAAACTTCCAGTACTATATTGAATAGAAGTGGTGAGAGTGGGCATTCTTGTCTTGTTCCTGATCTTTGTGGGAAAGCTTTTAGTATATGACCATTGAGTATGATGTTGGCTGTAGGTCTCTCATATATGGCCATTCTTAGGTTGAGGAATGCTCCCTCTATTCCCACTTGCTAAGTGTTTTTATCATAAATGGGTGCTGTAACTTATCAAATGCTTTTTCTGCATCTATTGATATGATCATGTGGTTTTTTTCTTGTGTTTTATGTGATGTATTACATTTATTGATTTGTGAATATTGTACCATCCTTGCCTCCCTGGGATGAATCCCATTTGATCATGGTGTATGATCTTTTTAATGTATTCCTGGATGTGGTTGGGCAATATTTTGTTGAGGATTTTAGTGTCTATGTTCATCAGCGATATTGGCCTCAAGTTTTCTTTCTTTGTTATGTCTTTATCTGGTTTTGCGATTAGGATGATGCTGGGCTCATAAAAAGAGTTTGGGAGTCGTCCCTCTTCTTGGTTTTTTTGAATAATCTCTGAAATATAGGGGTTAGCTCTTCCTTAAATGCTTTGTATAATTCTCCTGTGAAACCATCTGGTCTAGGGCTTTGTGTGTCAGAAGCTTTTTGATTAGTGCTTCAATTTCATTGGCTGTTATTGGTCTGTTCAGGCTTTCTGTTTCTTCTTCATTGAGTTTTGGAAGATTATATCTTTCTAGAAATTTGTCCATTTCACCTAGGTTTCAAATTTCTTGGCATACAGTTCTTCATAGTAATTTCTTACAGTACTTTGCATTTCTGTGGTGTCAGTTGTAGTCTCTCCTCTTTCATTTCTGATTGTGGTTATTTGGGTCTTCTCTCTTTTTTTCTTGATGAGTCTGCTTAAAGGCTTGTCCATTTTGTTTATCTTTTCAAAGAACCAGCTCCTGGATTCGTTGATCCTTAGAATTGTGCTTTTAGTCTCTATGTCATTTAATTCTGCTCTGATCTTGGTTATTTCCTTCCTTCTACTTGCTCTGGGCTGTCTTTGTTGTTGTTCTTCTGGTTCTTGTAGGCATAGGGTTAGGTCGTTTATCTGAAATGTTTCTATCTTTTTTAGGTAGGCCTGCATCTCTATGAACTTCCCTGTCAGGATTGCCTTTATTGTGTCCCATAAGTTTTGGATTGTTGTGAGTTAATTTTCATTTGTTTCCAGAAACTTTTTGATTTTTTCCTTAATCTCATTCTTGACCCATTCATTGTTTAATAGCATGCTATTCAATCTCCATGAGTTTGAATGTTTTGGGCTTTTTTTTCATTGATGTTGGTTTCTAATTTTGGTCCCTTGTGGTTGGAGAAAATGCTTGATATTTTTTCAATATTCTTGAATGCATTGAGGCTTGTTTTGTGTCATATCATGTGGTCTATCTTTGAAAATGTCCCATGTGTATTTGAAAAGAATGTATATTTTGCTTCTTTGGGACGAAAGGCTCTATATGTATCAGTTAAGTCCATTTGATCTAGGGCATTGTTCAATGCCACAATATCTTTGTTGATATTTTGCTTGGAAGATATATGCATTTTTGACAGTGGGTGTTAAAATCTCCTACTAGTTTGTGTCATTGTCAATATCTTTCTTGACATCCAGCAAGATTTTCTTTATGTATTTCTGTGCTCCTATGCTGGGTGCATATATATTTACTATGTTTATGTCTTCTTGATGGATTCTTCCCTTTGAGTATTATGAAGTGATTTTCTGGGTCTCTTTTAATGGCTGTTTTTTTTTTGAAGTCTATTTTGTCTGATATGAGTATTGCTACCCCTGCTTTTTTTCCCTGTCCATTTGCTTGGAATATTTGTTTCCAGCCCTTCACTTTCAGTCTGTGTAGGTATTTTGTTCTGAGGTGGGTCTCTTGTAGGCAGCATATGTGTGGGTAATGCTTTCTTATGCATTCTGCTATTCTGTGTCTTTTGATTGGGGCATTTAATCAATTCACATTTCATGTTATTATTGATAGGTACTTATTCATTGCCATTTTTTCATTTCTGTGTTCTTCTCTCTCTCACTCTTTTTCTTCCTGTTCTTAAAGCAGACCCTTTAACCTGTCTTGCAGAGCTGGCTTGGAGTAGGTATATTATTGAGGATTTTTTTGTGTGGGAAACATCTTATTTGGCCTTCTATTTAATTGAGAGCCTTTCTGAATAATGCAGCCTTGGCTGCAGCAGCCTTCTGGTTCTCATTACTTGGAATATTTCTTGCCATTCTCTTTTGGCTTGGAGCATTTCCATTGAGAAGTCAGCTGCTAACCTTATTGGGGCTCCGTTGTACAATACTTCCTACTTTTCCCTTGCTGCCTTTAAGATTTTCTCTTTATCTTTGAATTTTGCCATTTTAATTTTGATGTGTCTTGAGGTGGGCCTCTTTGGGTTACTCTTGATTGGAACTCTCTGTGTTTCCTGGACATGTGTGACTTTTTCTCTCATCAAATTAGGGAAGTTTTCCATCATTACTCTTTCAAGCAGGTTTTCTATCCCTTGCTCTTTATCCTCTCCCTCTGGTATCCTTATTATACTGATATTATTATGTTTCACGTTTTCCTGCATTTCTCTTAACCTCTCTTCATTTTTTCTGAGTCTCTTTTCCTTTTCTTGCTCTTTCTGGGTGTTTCTTTCTACCTTATAAAGCTCACTGATCCAATCCTCTGCTTCACCTAGCCTGCTTTTGATTACTTCTACTGTGTTCTTCAGTTCAGAAATTATATTCTTTATTTCTTCTTGGTCATTGTTGATAGTTTCTATTTCCTTTTTCATTTTGGTATAGTTTACAGTGAATTCATTTCCCTGTAATTTCTGATAATTCTCTGTGAGATCATTGAGCTTCCTGATAACCATTGCTTTGAACTCAGTATCTGATAGTTGACTTGCTTCTATTTCATTTAGCTTTCTTTCTGTGGCTTCTTCCTTTCCTTTCATTTGGGGTTTATTTCTTTGTCTTCCCATTGTTTGTTTGTGTTCAGTTGGAGGGGAAAGGCAAAATGGTTTAATACAGTGGGAATGCATTCTATGGTATTTAAAGTACCAACCCATAGAGAAGAGATAGGAAGTCCTTTGGATATGTATAGTGTTAACCATGATATTTCACCCAAGTAGCCACTTTTTAGAAAGGGTGGAAAAGAGATAAGACTTTTATTGGGGGGTAGGATTTTGAGTTGGATCTAGAAAGCAGTGAGCTTGTGGGAGGTCAGATTATGAGGTAAAGTGAGAATAAAGGATAAAAAATAAGTATAGTGTAAGAGGGAATAGAGTTAACCACAACAGTATTGAAGTTCCAGAAACAGTGAAGTGAAATGAGGTCTGAGAGGGTTACTGTGTAGTATTTACAAGTGTATGGAACTGCAATTATTTGCAATAGTAATGAAGTAACAATCATATGATAGAATCTATGTGACCTGAATAACAAGCATAGGAAGTACAGGACCTACAGTAGCATGCTATTGGAACACAAGTGAAGTAAAAGACAGAAAATTAAAAATATTCTATGAAAGAGAGAACAAGGGACACCAGTCAAACAGTGCAAACCAAGCAAAGAAGACTAAACAGAAAGAAGAGAAATAAAAAAATACTAATAAAATAAAAGATGTAAAATAATAATAGTAATAATACAAATATACAATAACTTGCAAGTTCTCTGGAGTAGCAAAGTGGAATTTGTCTCACTGTCTCAGTTGTTGGGGTAACCCCTCTTTGGGTCTAACTCTGGTCCTTTCACAGCTCCAGATTTTATCGTGTCACTTGTGGGAACACAAAATGGAAAAAAAATAGGGAAGGAAGGAAGAAAGAATTAAAAAAAGAAAAAAGTAAAAAAAGGAAGCCTCCTGTTGGCTTTAAACAAGCCAAACCAGTTCTGCTGGTCTTAGTTGCTGCAGGAAGCTGAGGGGGGTTGGTGGGGTTGGACATGAGGTGTCTCTGGGCCACCAGGTCAGGCACACTCCATCCACAGAGCTGTAGGTGTGAGCTCAACTTCCACCACTTGGGTAGGACTGGAGGACTGTGGGTTTGGGCACGCAATGTCCTTGGGGCCTGTACAGATGGGCATTCAGCCTCCACCACTGGAGTGGGACTGGTGCTAGGCCATGGTTTGGGTGCACAGTAGGACTGGTGCTAAGCCATGGGTTTGGATGCACCCTGTCCGGGAGGTTTCAGGTATGAGTGCACAGCTGCTGTGGAGGCAGCTGGGGCCAGGTGGGGAGTGGCTGGGTCAATGCCACACCTCTGTGGTCTTGTGTGTGTCTGGGCACCCTCTGCTGCTGGGACCAGGGTTAGGAGTGCAGTGGTGGTCCTGGCAGAAGAGATGGGCCCATGCTGGGGCTACAGAGGCCACTGAGTGCAGCTGGGGGAGGTGAGGTTGGCTGCCCTGGGAGAATTCCCCAAAGAGCCATTGAGTGCCTCTTTTTTTTCTTTTTCTGTTTGAAAAATTCCTCCTGCTCAAGCCTGCCACTCTATACAAGGGCCTGGCCTCTCACACAACCCAGTTCTCCAACCATACCAGGGCCTGCCTGGGTCAGGGCCATCACTGCCCAACTCTTCCCATCCTGTGTCCACAGTCTCAGTGGGTGCACACCACCCCTGTGTGTTTGCCACTTTGTCCTTATTCCCCCTCTGTGACTTCAAGGATCCAGTTCCCTCCTGGTGCTGCTCAAACCTTGTTTGGCAGGGGAGGGAGCCATTGACCTGGCTCTCTCCCAAGAATCTTGCAGCAGACCGCTGGCCTGGGACTACAGCCACCCTGGTCCATGTGCTGGTCCCAGGGACCTTAATGTCCCAAAGCACTCTCCTTACTGTCTGATTTTTTCCATGTCCTCTACAATTTTGGCCTCCAATCTTCATATATGCTGAGATACCATTGGCTGTTCACTCTGTTCCTCAGATCGGCTCGGTGTTCCACCCATGTACAGGGGAAGTGGACTCTGCTCCCACCTATCTCGCTACCATCTTACAGACCCTCTCCTCCTCCACTTTTCCCTCTCTCTCACTCCCTTGCTCTCTCTCTCCCTCTCTCTAAAAATCTATTTAAAAATTTCTGATAGGTATCCTAATTTTTGTATTCAGTAGTATTGACAATCTTAACTGGCATATAGAGCTTGAACAGATGTAAAGATTAGCTTTTTCTTGTTAGCATTAGCACCATGAGCATCATTTTGGACTTTACTCAGGGCAGTGGGTTTCTGACACCCCACCGCAAACTCCTAAGCTAGCAGTGACAGTCTGCAATTGCTTCTGACAAACACTGCCTCTGTTTACTTTAAGAATCTTCTTTTGGCATTCCACTACAACTATTTCCCCTGAAAAGCTTAGATTTGAGGTTACAGCACAAGTTCCACAAGTGACAGTGTTACCACATAAAAACTTTATTAGTAACTTTATAATCTTAAGCCTTTTTAATACTAAAAATTCCTCAATCTAGACATTCCTATAAACATTGGTCAGGGGGATGTGATCACTTCTGTAGCCTGCTAAGTACAAAAATATCATCCATGTGCTCCTCATCTTTCCACTCCTATTAATGTCTAAAGAGTCAATGACTTTACCTCCAACAGATCTTATTTTCCTGGGCTCTGGTGTAAGTGCCAGGTCATATTAATTTTCTGAAATTGTTGATTATTAATGCATCTGTGGTCGCTCACCATAGTATGCTGGAGTGACAGTTTATGAGACATTGTATGAGAAAATGGTTTTGTTATGGTGCTTTGTGAGGTAGAAGATTAAGCTAGTGATATTTAAACTCCAGCCAAGGGCACTCACCCTCCTCTGCACCCCACTTCAACTGGTCACAGGCCTGCAGCTCCACTGGTGCTGGGTGACAAGTGTCTCCAAAGATCAGAGGGGAACATGAGGATGGTAAGGCAGACAGCTGCTCTTTCACCCTTCTTCTAAAAGAAAAGAAAAGAAAAACATGAAAGAATTTATTAGTGAATGCCAAAGACAAGAAAATACGAAAAGCAGAAGATACAAAAATAGATATTGAGTCTGTATTTCTCATGCCAGGGCATGGGAATGGGAGATAATCATTAAAGCATGTGTGAAAGCCAGTGTGTCAGGACCATGACAAAGCCTGTTCAAATGCGGCAGAGGAAGTGTTTGTAGCAAAATGGGTGGAGCTACAAAATTGCACCCAGATGCCCCCAATGTGGGCCTGAGAGCGGCTGGCCAGTAATGTGGGTAGCACCTGACAGCTCAGACCACAGACAGCAACATCAAAACTTCTTTTAAAAAACACTCAGTTTCTCAATGTGTGAAAATGGAAAGGAGCTAACACATTTTCCCAGACCACATTCTTATTACAGATATCTAAACCCAGACACTAGCTCAGCACATACCAATAACCCTGCACTTACAAGCAGGTAGCCTGGAGCAGAAATCCAGAAATGATTCACAGATGAGGAGCTCTTTCTTTGTGCACATAAGGATTAGAGGTTTATGAGTTAAACTGTGGCTGCAGACCTTCTGTGGACTCTTAAACTCAATACTTTAAGCTGAGTGTTCTTAACCCAAGAGTAAGTATAATCTCTCCTTTTATCTTCCCCCTTGCATGCTGGTCAGCCCTGTGTACACACAACTAACTTTGTCAGGTTCTCCAAAGCTCTATAGTTAAGAACATGAGCTGTACAGACTTTGGCTCTATCACTTTCTGTCACTATGATATTGAGCAAAATATTTAAACCTCTCTGTGCTTCCACTTCTTTATCTGAGTGTGAATAATAATAGAAGTCTATTTCATGAGTTGTTACAAGAATTAGATGAGATCTGGATTTAAGATGCTTGTAATACCAATAAATATTAGCTAACATTGTAACAATTGTAGCTATTCCCACTGTCCAGGACTGCTAAGAGCCCAGCCTACTTTATGTCTCAGTTATGATAGAAGATAGAACGAAATTTTCTAACTCCTCTTTATTTTAACTCTACTTTTTTGTTTTCACTTTCAGTATATTAACTTTATTTCTGACTGGACTGCAATTTTCCTGATCCCTCATTTCCCTTTGCTGTGGTTGCCTCACTTACTGTTAATAATCTCCCCACAACCCCTGTCACCAATACATATACCTATACCACCACCAACACCAGGATCACTTCTACCACCACCACCAGCAACAACTACACCTCACCATCTTTACCACCTTCTAACTCCCTGAAACACCAATACCTCTACCACCATCTTTACCACCATCACTACTCCTATCAGCTCTATGCAACTATTTTTACTGAACATTTCCCATCCTTAAATTCTATGTTTACCTTCCTATTCTGTTTTTATTTTGAAGGTACTATTATAAGGCATACCTTCTTTTATTGTGCTTTGCTTTATCTTCACAGATAATGCTGTTTTTACAAACTGAAGGTTTGTGGCAACCCTGTCTTGAGCAAGTCTACCAGTACCATTTTCCAACAGGTTCACATGATGATTAGCATTTTTTAGCAATAATGTATTTTTAATTAAGGTATGTACAGTTTTTAAAACATAATGCAATTGTATACTTAATATACTACAGAATAGTATGAACATTTATATACACCAGGAAACCAAAAAATTTATGTGACTCACTTTATTGCAATAATTACCCTCTTGGGATGGTTAGCAATAGAACCACAATCTCTCTGAGATATGCCTGTATTTTATCTTTGAAGCCACTTCAAAACTCTTTTTGAAACAAGGTAGGGTATAAATATATTGATCTATAACTAGCAATTATTTAATGGAAAGGTGAAAAGGCAATATGTACCATCTAAATTGGTCTACAAATATAAATGATAGCTTTTATCTATAATAAATTAGGAATTAAAATGCACAAAACTTACCTTGTTCTTATTTTTGTTCATTTTGTGTGTATCATCACATGCAGATTTCTTAGGTTCTAGGAGGCTTCATTTCTTCTATAAAATGAAGATAATAACCCTGTCAACAACATGCTTTTCAGTATTTTTTAAGGTAAAATTAGATAATGGGCATGAGAGTATATTGGCAAAATATAGCCTGTGACTCAAATGTCAAATTGTATTCATTTAAGCAAATAACCTCAAGGGCCTTCATTCTGACCACAAGTACTTGAATGAGACTTAACTCCTCCCAATTTTTTTTTTACACTGTGTTCTTAGGTCAACAGAGGTCATAGTGGTTTCTATTGAACTGTGGAGCTGCAGGGTCCTCAGAATCTCAGATCCCTGTCACACACATGCTCCTCCTCTGGCTGAAACTGAAGCCTTAACTGCATTTCTTCTTCAAGAAGTTGGAGAAAAGCCTCCCAACAAGCAGTTAGGGATTTCTTGGTGTTCAACACACACAGATCCTCAGCTTGGCAACAATTGAAATGAAGTTTGTCACCTCCAATTACCCAAAACATTCTCTTACATAGATACCACAGCCAATTTTAGATTTGAATTTAATGTTTTTTTCTTCACATATTTACTTATTGTTGTTCAACTACATTTGTCTCCATATTGCCCCCAAAACTCCCCCCACCCCAGCCATCCCACTTCCCACCCTTGATCCTATCCCCCTTTGGTTTTGTTCATGTGTCCTTTCTAGATGTTCCTGACAACTGTCCTCCTCTTTTCCCCCATTATCCCTCCCACCTGCCATTTGGTTACTGTCAATTTGTCCTTAATTTTAATGTCCCTGGTTATATTTTGCTTGCTTGTTTGTTTTGTTGATTGTTTCTAGTTAAAGGTGAGATCATATGGTATTTGTCCATTTTTTTCATGAAAGCCTAATTTTATTTTATTTTTTTAAATTTTTTTATTTTAGTTTATTCAGTACAGTTTCTATCCTTTATTCCCATTCCAGCCCACCCACCCATTCCTCCCCTCTGCCCTCCCCTTTCCAACACCCCTAGTTTTGTCCATGTGTCCTCTATACTTGTAGGTATTTGTCCTTTATTGCCTGGCTTATTTCACTTAGCATAATACTCCCCAGTTCCATCCATGATATCGCAGGGGTAGGAGTTCCTTCTTTCTTCCTTCTCCATAGTATTCCAATGTGTAAATGTACCAGAGTTTATTGACTCACTCATTTGCTGATGGGCACTTAGGTTGCTTCCAGCACTTGGCTATTGTAAATAACACTGCTATGAACATTGGGGTGCATAGGTTCTTTTGAATTGGTATTTCAGGATCCTTAGTGTGTAATCACAAAAGTGGTACTG
>JAPYXV010005365.1:0-10591 GCA_028533065.1 Trachops cirrhosus | reverse complement strand
TTCCTGGACTTCCTGAAAGTCTATTTGCTTTGCCAGATTGGGGAAGTTCTCCTTTATTATTTGTTCAAGTAACTTTTCCACTTGTTGCTCTTCCTCTTCCCCTTCTGGTACCCCTATAATTTGGATGTTGGAGCGTTTAAAGATGTCCTGGAGGTTCCTAAGCCTCTCCTCATTGTTTTGAATTCTTATTTCTTCATTCTTTTCTGGTTGTATATTTTTTTCTTCCTTCTGGTCCACTCCAATGATGTGAGACCCATCTTTCATTCCATCACTATTGGTTCCCTGTGCATCTTTCTTCATTAAACTTACTGTAGCCTGCATTTTTTCATCTAATTTGCGACCAAAATCAACCAATTCTGTGAGTATCCTGATCACCAGTGCTTTGAACTGTGCATCTGATAGGTTGGCTATCTCTTGGTGGCTTAAAAGGGTGGGTTCTGGGGCTTTCAATTCTTCTGTTTGAGCCATCTTTTTGCTGGTCTTTTTGTTTTTTGTTGTTGTTGTTGTTATTTTTTGGTCTTGTCAAGCTCCTGTAGTGAGGGGCAGGGTCTTAGGTGTTCGCCAGGGCGGGGCACCCCAGTCTCTGGGTTGTGACGTTGTATGTGGGGGTGGGGTCCGAGGAGGAACAATGGTGCTTGCTCTGCTCTCTGTAGGACCGCAGACCCTTCCGCCGCTTTCCGAAAGCCAACTCGGCCCCTCCGGCACCAATTCTGGTGTGCGTGGGCCTGTGCACCCCGAGGGACCTTCCTTTTTAGTCAGTGACCCAAAGCTCTATTTCCCGGTGCTGGGACCCTGAGGTGCGCACAGTGCCTTGCTTCACAATGGCTGCCTCACTGGGTCTGCTGGTCGCCACCCGCTGGCCAGGGCCCACCAGCCACCGCTGCTTGTGTGTCCAGGGTCTGCCTGCTGCGGACTTGCATGCCGCCCCAGTTGCTCTGTGCTCCGCTCCGCGTCCCTTGCCCGGCCAACTCCGCCCCTCCTACCAGTCGGGATGAACGTGTCTATTTTTAAATCCTTGGGTGTCTGACTTCCATACACTTCAATTTTCTGTCAGTTCCGGTTGTTATTTTGTTTCTATATTGTTGTCCCTATCTTGGTTGTGTGAGGTGGCACAGTGCGTCTACCTACGCCTCCATCTTGGCCGGAAGTCAGGAGTTCTTTGTATATTCTGGATATTAAAAGATTTGCAAATACCTCCTATTTTGTGGGTTGCCTTTTTACTCTCTTGATTATGTCCTTTGATGTGCAAAAGTTTTAAGGTGTGCTGTAGGCCCATTTGTCTACTTTTGCTTTTGTTGCCTGTGCTTTTGGTGTCATATCCAAGAAACTATTGCCAAGCTTAGTATCAGTGAAACTTTTCTCCTATGTTTTCTAAGACTTTTGGGGGTTTTTTTGTTTTGTTTTTTAATTTTATTTACTTATTTTTAGAGAGGGGGGAAGAGAAACATCAATGTGTGGTTGCCTCTCACATGCCTGGTACTGGGGACCTGGCCTGCACAACCCAGGCATGTTTCTTTACCTGGAATTGAACTGGCAACCCTTTGGTTTGCAGGCCTGTGCTCAGTCCACTGAGCCACACCAGCCAGAGCAAGAGTTTTTGGTTTTACATTTAGGTTTTTAATGCATTTTGAGTTAATTTTTCTATATGGTGTTAAGATAGGCATCCAACTTCATTCTTTTGCATTTGACATCTTTGTCAGAGAGCATTTATCTATGTATGAGAAAGTGTCTTGTAACTATTCTGTTGGTTTTGTCTTCATTTTACTATCACATGTTGGCTCTCTGCTTTTGATAGATTATTTCTATTTTTACCCATTTGTCATTTAATGTTAGTTGAAAGTTATGGTTGTTAAGAAAAACTGGTTCTAGTAATTGCCACGTAATGAGGAATATGTTGGAATAACAAAAAATAACTATTCTTTTGGCTCAGTGATTTTCTTATGTGTAAGGCTGATGTTCTTAATTCTTTTTACAGCACTGTAATTGCAGTGGAGAAATTGATAATCTAAAGATGGGGGGATGTGGTAAATTTGCTGATTCTAGAAGAAACCCTTACGTTGTATTTAAATATGCAATTAGAATAGGGTAGGTAGTAAATGACTCAATGTATCAACCAGCAGTCTTCTTTTGCTTTTTGATAAAAGACACAAAGCAATGACTAATTTGCATTTGGAAATTATAAATGCATTTGCAAATGCACAATCTTCAAATGTGTCTTTAAAGAAGAATGAAGAGAGGGAAATAAGTGGAGGAGCTTCTTTGATTTTTTTTTCCCTAGGGCCTCAAATGGTTTAAATCTGGAAAAGAAGTGTATGACAGTCAGAAGGGAACCTGTTTTTTTCTGGTAGTCTAATGCTTTGGATTCTCCTTTATTACGTACCAACTATATTTGCTTCTTGTATTTTTTCTTTTCAGATTCCTCTATAGAATTTCTTCTGTCATTTCTTCTCAAATGCCTCTGGCTTTACCCTGCTTATTCCACTACCTGCCCTTCCATTCCATAATGGAAACCCTTTTCATTCTGTTCAGTCTGTCTTGTATTTGAACTAATCCTAATTTCTGACTTCTTGGGAACTGTCAAGACGGTTTGAACTTATAGGTTAAATGGGCGGTTCCCTATTCTGCGGTAATTTGTTATTTTTTGTATTTTTTCAAAACCTATAGTTTTTCACAAGCAACAGTTACATATTTCATGAAGCTTTTCTAAATGGTTATAATTTTCAGTTGATTGCTGTAATCTTTTTTGTTTCATTTGAAATTCTTTCTTTCTCACTGTTTTCCATGTTTTTCTCTTTCCGATAGTCCCATGTCCCAAGATAGCTATGAATGCAGCCCAACACAAAATCGTAAATTTACTTAAAACCTTAAATAATTTTATAACTAAAATTTATTACTTAGGTATGTACATTTTCTGTGTTAGTGATCACAAACTTGGGACCTGTTTGATGATTTTAAAAGATTATCAGAAGGGCCACTGAATAATAAAGGTTATTATATGAGGACTTTTTTGCTTATCTGGGTGGTGGATATCACGAAAATTATGCATGGACTTTTCTTGCTCATCAGTTTTTGTTGGTGTTTGTGTCTTTAATGTGTAGCCCAAGAGAACTCTTCTTCTTGTGTGGCCTAGAGACACCAAAAGGTTGGACACCCCTGCCTTTGAGTGTGAATTTACATTTAGCTGTTCTCTACAAAGTATGTAGTAGAGTGCTAGATAACATCAGGCATTGAAAACTTTTTTTGTCCCTGCTTGACTTCCTTTATTTTTCTTGTTGTTCTTTTTTTTTCTTTTATTCCCTAGATTTACCTGGTCACAACTCATTTTTCCTGTGACATTCAGTGTCAAAAAGTCTCTTGATTTATGTTTTAAGTTTATCCTGTGAAACAGTTTGCTTCTTACTACATTTTGAAGTAATAAACATTTGAAATCTGGATTTCATATGTACTTGATAATTTAAAAGATGCCCTTTATACATACAAAAGAACATAAAACTAGTAAGAAGAAAAACTGACAAAAAATGTTCTACAGTGTAAATCATACGGATCTGATTTCCTTAGTTTACAAAGAGCATGTACAAACCTGAGAAGAAAAATTAGTAATGCAATAGAAGATATGGACAAAGGATGTGGAAAGGCTTTTAAGAAAAAAAAGAACTAGCCCTGGCTGGTGTAGCTCAGTGGATTGAGCGCAGGCTGCGAACCAAAGCATCGCAGGTTCGATTCCCAATCAGGGCACATGCCTGGGTTGCGGGCCAGGTCCCCAGTGGGGACCATATGAGAGGCAACCACACATTGATGTTTCTCTCTCTCCCTTCCCCTCTCTAAAAATAACTAAATAAAATCTTTAAAAAAAAGAAAAGAAAAAAAAGAACTAGATATTCATCCTCCTCATAGGTAGAGAAATGCAAATTAAATTGAAGTGCCGCTCTTATTTACTCTTTTTTTTTTTAATAGCATCTTTATCTCTCTTTTTTTTTTAAAGATTTTATTTATCTTCAGAGGGGAAGGGAAGGAGAGAGGGAGAGAAATATCAATGTATGGTTGCTTCCTGTGCATTCCCTGCTCGGAACTGGCCTGCAACCCAGGCATGTGCCCTGACTGGGAATCGAACCGTGATCTCTTGGTTCACAGGCCCGTGCTTAATCCACTAAGCTACACCAGCCAGGGCTACTCTTTTTTTTTAAAGATTATTTATTTATTTATAGATAGAGGGAAAGGGAGGGAGAAAGAGAAACATCAATGTGTGGTTGCCTCTTGTGCACGCCCTACTGGGGACCTGGCCCGCAACCCAGGTATGTGCCCTTAACTGGGAATTGAACTGGTGACCCTTTGATTTGCAGGTGGCACTCAATCCACTGAGCCACACCAGTTAGGGCTACTTACTTATTTTTAAGACAAATGAGCAAAAATTAAGTTTCATGGTACCTAGTGCTGACAAGGGGAGATGGAGAAATGGACATTCATATGCATTGGTTAATCAGTTAGGAATGCATTGGTCTTTAAGTAATGGAAAACCTGTCAATTGATAGTAGTTTAAACAACTAAGGATTTATTTTTCTCACAGAGTATGAATCTTGCACTGTGTTATTAATATCTTGATGATGTCAGGGCTGGCATTCTTAATTTTTCTGGCCAGTCCCTATTGACTGCTTCATGTACATAGGTTATTTCAGATATGCTCACAGTCAAGGTAAGAAATAGTGGTGAAACATACCTGTATATTATTTGTGACTCTGTTTCTTTTTATCCTCACCTGAGGACTTTTTTTTTTTAATGATATGTATGAGACCAAGTGTCCCTGGCTGCTACAGGAGCATAGCAGACAGGTATAGTTAAGACACAGCTTTATTTTGAGCAGGGGGAACGACAACACACTTCACAGCTTATTGTAGTTTGAATCCTGCTATATGAGGACATTTTTTTCCATTGTTTTTAGAGAGAAACATCTATTGGGTGCCTTCTCATATGTGCCCTGACCAGAGATTGAACCCACAGCCTTTCAGTGTACTAGACAGTGCTCCAGTCAACTGAGCCACACTGACTAGGGGCATGACTCACTCTCTCTCTGTCTCTTAATTTTTTAATCAGGAAAGCAAAGTCTTTTCTCCAGAGCTCTGCAGCATATGTCCTTTTCAGTCTCATGATCCCCTTACATAGGTTAGCTGTTTTGCTTCTCTGAACAAACACAATGTTTTATTAGGAAGATGGTGAGAGGAGATAGTGGATAAGCAACTAAAAAGTCTTATAAAATGGCTATTGCAGCTTTTCCAGAGATAAATTTTCAGCATCCTCCCAAATTTAATATACATGTATTCTTTGTTGCAACTGTTCCATTGTTGACAGTTCACTCGTGAATAAATTCTGTTCCCTGAGTTATTTAGAGAACTCAATAGAAGTATAATACAACTTGCTGAACGTAAGCCTAGACCTCAGAATCATTGGATTTGGGGCCAAGGAATCTGTATTTTTAACTTACTAGGTAACTGTTGTGGAGGTGGTTTTGAGAATTTCTGTGTAGACTATAATGAAACCCAGGTTCTTAAAGTAGGCATAAAATTGCAAAAAAAAAAAAAAAAAGAAAGAAAGAAAGAAAAGCCAGCCAACCATTGGTATACTTTAGCTGGCTTTTCTTAAGGCAAAATAAAACCCTCCTTTTTTTCCCTTCATTTCTGTTAAATAATTGCAGATAAGCCAAAAGAAGAAAGCATCAGCCCAGTAATTTGAGGAAAACAACTGTTAATAACAATCAACATTTTTATTGGGTATAAAATACTTTATTTGGTATAAATCCTTACAAATACATGTGTTGTATATATATAGTATAATATATAGTGGACATTTTTCTGTATAAACACAGATATACATATTTCCTTTTTAATTATCATTTATTATTATATAAATATGCCCTTTGCTAAAGCATTCCTCTTTTTATTTTTTTAAATAATTTTATTGTTCCATTACAGTTGTCTACATTTTCTTCCCTCCTTGCTTCCACCCTCCCCCTTGGTTTTGTCCATGTGTCCATGTGTTCCTGAAAACCCTTCCCTGCATTGTACCTTCCCTCCTCCCCTCTGGTTATTGTTAGATTGTTCTTAATTTCAATGTCTCTGGTTAGTTATATTTTATTTGCTTTTTTCTTTTGTTGATTATGTTCATATGGTATTTGTCCCTCACCTTATTTTACTTAGCATAATGCTCTCTAGTTCCATCTATGCTGTTTCAAAGGGTAGGAGCGCTTTTCTCTCTGCTGTGTATTATTCCACTGTGTAAATTTTTGTGTTTTTTTAAGATTTTATTTATTTTAGAAGGGAAGGGAGGGAGAAAGAGAGGGGGAGAGATATCAATGTGTGGTTGCCTCTCACATGGCCCCCTCTGGGGATCTGGCCTGCAAACAAGGCACGTTCTCTGACTAGGAATTGAACCAGCAACCCTTTGGTTCACAGCCCGCGCTCAATCCACTGAGCTATACCAGCCCGTGCTTGTACCGTAGTTTTTTGATCCATTCATTTACTGATGGGCACTTAGGTAGCTTCCAGCACTTGGCTATTGTAAATTGTGCTGCTGTGAACATTGGGATGCATAGGTTCTTATGGATTGGTGTTTCAGGGCTCTTAGGATATAACCCCAGCAGTGGAATTGCTGGGTCAAAAGGCAATTCCATTTTTAGTTTTCTGAGGAAATTCCATACTGTTTTCCTCAGTGGCTGCACCAGCCTGCATTCCCACCAACAGTACACTAGGGTTCCCTTTTCCCCACATCCTTTCTAACACTTGTTTGTTGATTTGTTTGTGATGGCCATTCTGACTGGTGTGAAGTGGTATCTCATTGTGGTTTTAATTTGCATCTCTCTGATGGCTTGTGATGCTGAGCATCTTTTCATATGTCTCTGGGCCCTCTGTATGTCCTCCTTGGTGAAGTGTGTGTTCAAGTCTTTTGCTGATTTTCTGATTGGGTCCTGTGTCTTCCTGGAGTGGAGTTGTGTGAGTTCTTGATACATTTTGGAGCTCACACCCTTGTCTGAGGTACCATTGGCAAATATGTTTTCCCATATAGTTGGTTCTCTTTTCATTTTAATGCTGTTTTCTTTAGGCATGTAGAAGTTTTTTAATTCAATGAGGTTTCATTTGTTTATTCTTTCCTTTATGTCCCTTGCTTTAGGGGACATAGCAGTGAAGAGGTTGCTGTGTGGAATGTCTGAGATTTTCCTGCTGATGTTTTCCTCTAGTACTTTTCGGGTGTCAGGACTTATATTTAATTCTTTTATCCACCGTGAATTTATTGTTGTGTATGGTGTAAGTTGGTGATCGAGTTTCATTTTTTGCATGTAACTGTCCAGATCTCCCAATACCATTTGTTGAAGAGGCTATTTTCACTCCATTTTATGCTTCTGCCCCCTTTGTCAAATTATTAATTGAACACAGAGACTTGGGTTTATTTCTGGGCTCTCTGTTCTGTGCCATTGGTCTGTGTGTCTGTTCTTATGCCAGTACCAGGTGGTTTTGATTACAGTGGCCTTGTAATACAGTTTGATATCAGGTATTGTGATTCCCTCCTACTGTGTTCTTCTTTCTCAAAATTGCTGCAGCTATTCAGGGTTGTTTATGGTTCCATATAAATTTCTGAAATGTTTGTTCTATATCTGTGAAATATGTCATTGGTACTTGAATAGGGATTGCATTGAATTTATAAAATGCTTTGGGTGGTATGGACATTTTGATGATGTTAATTCTTCCAATCCATGAACATGGTATATGTTTCCATTTGTTTGTGTCTTCTTTAATTTCTTTCTTCAGTGTTGTGTAGTTTTCTGAGTACAGATCCTTTACTTCCTTGCTTAGGTTTATTCCTAGGTACTTTATTTTTCTTGTTGCTATATCAAATGGGATTTTTTTTTCCTGATTTCTGTTTCTGATATTTCATTTTTGGTGTACAAAAATGCCTTTGATTTCTGAATATTGACCTTGTAGCCCTCTGTTTTGCCAAATTCATTTATTAGGTCAAGTAGGTTTTTGGTGGAGTCTATAGGAGTTTCTGTGTACACTATCATGTCATCTGCAAACAATGACAGTTTTGCTTTCTCCTTTCCAATTTGGATGCCTTGTATTTCTTTTTCTTATCTGATTGCTGTGGCTAGGACTTCCAATGCTATGTTGAATAGGAATGGTGAAAGCTGGCATCCTTGTCTTGTTCCTGAACTTAGTGGGAAAGATTTTAGCTTTTGCCTATTGAGTGTGATGTTGGCTGTAGTTCTCTCATATATGGCCTTTATTGTGTTGAGGAGTGCTCCATCTATTCCCACTTTGCTAAGTGTTTTTTATCATAAATGGGTGCTGTACCTTATCAAATCCTTTTTCCACATCTGTTAATACAATCGTGTGATTTTTGTATTTGCTTTTGTTTATGTGATGTATTACGTTTATTGATTTGCAAATACTGTACCGTGCTTGCATTCATGGGATGAATCCCACTTGGTCATGGTGTTTGATCTTTTTAATGTATTGATGGATCCGGTTTGCCAATATTTTGTTGAGGATTTTAGCATCTATGTTCATCAGCAATACTGGCCTGAAGTTTTCTTTGTTTGTTGTGTCTTTATCTGGTTTTGGGATTAGAATGATGCTGGCCTCAGAAAAAGAATTTGGGAGTCTTCCACCTTTTTGGATTTTTTGTAATAATCAATCTGTGAAGGATAGGGGTTAGCTTTTCCTTAAATGCTTTGTAATACTGTCCTGTGAAACCATCTGGTCCAGGTCTTTTGTGTATCAGAAGCTTTTTGATTACTGCTTGAATTTCATCAGCTGTTATTGGTCTGTTCAGGCTTTCTGCTTCTTCTTCATTGAGTTTTGGAAGATTATATTTTTCTAGAAATTTGTCCATTTCACCTAGGTTTTCAAATTTCTTGGCATACAGTTCTTCATAGTAATTTCTTACAATCCTTTGTATTTCTGTGGTATCAGTTGTAATGTCTCCTCTTGCATTTCTGATTGTGTTTATTTGGATCTTCTCTCTTTTTCTTGATGAGTCTGCTTAAAGGCTTGTCCATTTTGTTTATCTTTTCAAAGAACCAGCTTCTGGATTTATTGATCCTTAGAACTGTGCTTTTAGTCATTTAATTCTGCTCTGATCTTGGTTATTTCCTTCCTTCTAGTTGCTCTGGGCTGTCTTTTTTGTATTCTTCGAGTTCCTGTAGGTGTAGGGTTAGATCATTTATTTGAAATGTTTCTATCTTTTTTAGGTATGGGACTGCCTTTGCTGCGTCCCATAAGTTTTGGATAAATATGCCACTTACTAAAGCAGTTCTCTTTTTAATGCTTCTGTCTTTTTTTGCTGTAATATGGTGTTGTAATGATTTTTCTTAAACTAATAACTTTTTGATTATTTTCACAACAAAATATGCAGAATTAGTAAACCAATCTTAGGGTCTGTTTAGTTTGGAGAATAATCTTTCACTTGAAAGACATGCCCTTTAATTTAATGATTCACTTTCCATTTAAACTGATAGTGAAACAGATGAAGTCAACTATCAGAATATATTGTGGTGCTACCTCATAGCATAAATGTATAATCCCTTATTATTTTATGGCCTTAACAACAAGATGACTTATTTTAAATGATTTTATACAGTTACTATCCAGATGGTAAAATTTTCGTTTATTCACTTTCAAAACCACTACTGTAATTTTTTTAAAACTTTGATTTGTATCTTCTATAGTAAATCAGACCTAGCTGCTAGGATTTAAATTTTATTATAAATGTGTAGCTATATTTTAACAATAAAACCTTTTATTTTCTAAAACTTTATCCTGAACTAAATGGTGAACTTCCCTCTAAAACATTTATATCCATGACCAAAATTTGTTTTATTATTTTACTTTTAGCCTTTGGAACAGATATTAAAGATGTGCTGTTTTCTAGGATTAATAGCAAGATAATATTCAGACATTGAATTTTATACTTTTTTAAAATATATTTTATTGATTATGCTATTAAAGTTGTCCCATTTCCCCTCCCCTTCATTCCTCTCCCCCCTGCACACCCTCTCCCACCCACATTACCCCCTTTTAGTTCATGTCCATGTGTCATAAGTTTTTTAGCTTCTACATTTCCCATACTACTCTTGCCCTCCCCCTGTGTATTTTTTACCTGCCATCTATGCTACTTATTCTCTGTACCTTTCCCCCTTCTCTCCTCCTCCCACTCCCCTGTTGTTCACCTTCCAGGTGATCTCCATTTCTGTGATTCTGTTCCTGTTCTGGTTGTTTGCTTAGTTTGCTTTTGTTTTTGCTTTAGGTGTGGTTGTTAATAATTGTGAGTTTGCTGTCTTTTACTATACATGTTTTTTATCTTCTTTTTCTTAGATAAATCCCTTTAACATTTCATATAATAAGGGCTTGGTGATGATGAACTCCTTTAACTTGACCTTATCTGAGAAGCACTTGATCTGCCCTTGCATTCTAAATGAAAGCTTTGCTGGATAGAGCAATCTGGGATGTAGGTCCATGTCTTTCATGATTTGGAATACTTCTTTCCAGCCCCTTCTTGCCTGGAAGGTCTCTTTTGAGAAATCAGCTGACAGTCTGATGGAACTCCT
>JAPYXV010005364.1:0-10591 GCA_028533065.1 Trachops cirrhosus | reverse complement strand
CATGTACAGTAAAATGACAGCAAACTGACAATTATTAACAACCACACCTGAAGCAAAAACAAGAAGAAACTAAGCAAACGACTAGAACAGGAACAGAACCACAGAAATGGAGATCACATGGAGGGTTAGCAACAGGGGAGTGGGAGGAGGAGAGGGGGGGAAAGGTACGAAGAATAAGTAGCAATGAAGGTAGATAGAAAATAGACAGGGGGAGGGCAAGAATAGTATGGGAAATGTAGAAGCTAAAGAACTTATGACACATGGACATGAACTAAAGGTGGGGAATGTGGGTGGTAGAGGGTGTTCAGGGTGGAGGGGAATGAAGGGGGGTAATGGGACAACTGTAATAGTATAATCAATAAAATACATTAAAAAAAAAAAAAAAGAAAGTACCAAGGTGGAACTATGTGTGATGCCATTATAGAAAAGTAAGGGATGACACAACAGCTTTACAGGCAATGAAATATTTCAAAGGCATGTCCATAAAATCCCAAGACTGCTCCTCTGATTTCAAAATGGGCTGTGACAGGACAGGAAATACACAGATGAAACCAAGAAAAGCAAGGAAGTGAGGTGAAAATCTTAGAAAAGAATTCAAAATAAAAAGATTATTCCAAAAATGAAGACTAAACTAGGAGAAACGCACCAAATTAATATTGTAATACCTGAACAAAGTGAAAAGAAAGAAAATTTTTACAATCAGAAAGAATCAAAGATAGGCAAATGCAAATCAAAACTATATCTGATACTACTTCATACCTACTGGGATGGCTAAACTCAAAGACAAAACAATAATAAATGTTAGTGAGAATGCAGAGGAATCAGAACCCTCAGACATTGCTGGTAGGAGTGGAAAATGGTGCAAACACTTTGGAAAAAGTTTGGTGGTTCCTCAATTAGTTAAACTGAATTACCACATGATAATTCAGTCCCATCTATATACCCAAGAGACCTGAAAACATGTGTCTACACAAACACTTGCACACAATGATTATAGTTAATAATACTCTATTGTACAGGGTGGGGCAAAAGTAGGTTTATAGTTGTATATGGAACAGTTTATCCTTAATATTTATTAATTTTTGTATTTCTTTCCATACGAACTATAAATGTTTTACACTACCCTGAGTATTTGAAGGTTGTGTATGAGAGAGAAGATCTTAATTAAAAGTCCTTGTCACAAAAAGAGAGATTTTTAAAAAATTATGTAAGGTGGTGGATTCTAATTAGACTTAATGTGGTGATCATTTTGCAAATATACAAATACTGAATCATGTTTATATCTGAAACTAATTTAACGTTATGTTTACTACATCTCAAAAAAACTGGTGAAAAAAGACCAAAATTGTACATATGTTTTCATAGCAGCATTATTCATTATAGCCCCAAAATAAAAACAACCTAAATGTCTATCAACCAATGGATACAAAGTGTGGTCCATCCACACAATAGAACATTACTACATGCCACACATGTACTTATTTACATGCAAGGTACAGACAGCAAGTCCACCGAGACACAAAGCAGATACGTGGTTGTCGGGCTGGGGCGGGGTAGTGCAGGGGTAGTGACTGCTCATGAGTATGTGATTTCTTTTTGGAGTGACAAATGTTTTGGAATTAGTGGTAACTACTGCATGACCTTGAGAATTGTATACTTTATTTATTTTTTAAGATTTTATTTATTTTTAGAGGGGATGGAGGGAAAAAGGGAGGAAAACATCAATGTGTGGTTGCCTCTCATGTGCCCCTATTGGGGACTTGGCCCACAACCCAGGCATGTACCCTAGATTGGGAATCGAACCAGTGACCCTTTAGTTTGTAGGCCAGCACTCAATCCATTGAGCTACACTAGCTAGGGCAAGAACTGTATACTATGAACAAGTGAATTGTATGGTATGTGAGTTATATCTCAAAAAGAGAAAGGGAAAGATAAAAAGAAATCAAGAGTATGACAAATACTGAAGAGAAGCCCTGAAGGACAAGGACAACAGAAGCACCAGAGATTAAAACAAGCAAGGAAAAGAAGAGAAATGAAAAACTAGTAAATTCAAGAAAACTTTCTGATGTAAAACAAGATTTAAAATCGTGTTTGAAAGAGCACTGACCCAGAGCAACCAACCAGTAGCAAGGTGTATCACTAAACTTTGACAGAAAAACAAAAAACAATTTGGACATTTAAGCCAAAACAGCAAATGATTTCAGAGGGAAAGACAATTAGATTATATATATATTTTTTAAGTTCTCTACATGCAGACCAGCACAGTCCATTAAATATTTTTTTTAATTTATTTATTCTTAGAGAGAGCGTAAGGGAGAGAGAAAATAGAGAAACAGCAAGTGTGGTTGCCTTTCACTTGCCCCATACTGGGGACCTGGCCCACAACCTAAGCATATGTACTAAGTGGGAACTGAACCAGCGACCCTTTGGTTTGCAGGCTGGCACTCAATCCATTGAGCCACACCAGCCAGGGAGACAATCAGACTATTATCAGCCTTTGACAGCAAAGCTTTATGAGAGAAGAAAATGGTATCACAGATGTAAGACACTTGGGGAGGAGATGTGAGTCAATGTTTTCAAGTACAGATATACCTTGCTTTATTACTCTCCGCTTTATTGTGCTTCATAGATGTTACAATTTCAGAAATCAAAGCAAGACCCTCCATGAGCAAAAAAGACTACAACTCTCTTTATTGAGGTGCTTACTTTATTGCAGTGGTCTGGAAATAAACCCACAATATCTACAAGGTATGCCTTAGTTAGGAAAACAACCCCTTTCAAATTGAGTCTTTTTTCCATAAGTCCTCCCTGAAGAATGTACTGAAGAAGGAGCCTCAGAGGAATAAAATGGGCCTGTAGACACAGGCTGGTGGGGCAGAGATGTACAGAACTTGGACAGATGAGGCTAAAGGAAGTATGAAGCGGGTCACTCCTATATGCTCAACTCACGGAGACAGTTAACAGCACAGCTATTTTGTAAAAAAAATTCAAGGTGGCGGGAGCAGGGAAGCATATGCCAACATTTTACCTGATGTTGTTCTCAGTGATGGTGCTGGTGACAGCAGTATTAACTGTTTTGAGCTGTGTGTGTGTGCAATATGGGATAAAATAAATATGAGTTATGGTACATTCCAAGTTAATCATCCCCTAGGTTCTTAGGAACCAAGATTCTCAGGATGGGAGGATATACAGATATAAACAGTAAAGGTTAAGTAAGATTTCTGAAGTTCTAAATTTGAATTGAAAGAGTCAATATAAACTCTTGAGGTTTTCCACTGAAAAGAAAAAGGCAGCAGCGTATATACATTTCTGTGCCCAGTGTATACAATGTGCATATGCATACCTTCTTCCCCTCTAGCTCTGTCCACAGGAAAAGCCCAGAAGTTGTGACTTGGTGTGGAAGAAAGGACAGGTATAACAATGAAGAAATCGAGTGAAAGCACCATAGTCCTCAGTATGAATTGAAAACACTGGTATGAATTCATGAGGATTCTTTTTTTTTTAAAGATTTTATTTATTTATTTTTAGAGAGGGGAAGGGAGGGAGAAGGAGAGAGAGTGAAACATCAATGTGTGGTTGCCTCTCATGTGGTCCCCACTGGGGACCTGGCCTGCAACCCAGGCATGTGCCCTGACTGGGAATCGAACCTGCGATGCTTTGGTTCTCGGCCCGCACTCAACCCACTGAGCTACGCCAGCCAGGGCAGGATTCTATCTTTAAACAATGTATATAGTAAAAAGCATTTTCATGCATGAAGAGATGGAGCTGTGTGTACACAAAGAACTAGGAACAGTGACTAACCCCTAACCCCATGGTAGTCAGAGTGCATCAGTGCCTAGCCTATGGTCTTGAAAAGCTGTTTCCCACTGAAGAAACTAAGAAACTAAGAAAAGTGGCTGTTGCAGGTCTGCTGGGCTGGGTGACACCCTAGAGAGAAAGCTACAGAGGACCTGAGGTCATAGTGAAAGGGCCCAGCGGCCTAGGATGAGCAAGGTGAGACTTCAGCACCGCATGCAGACCTTTCCTTTCCTGTAAGGGCTGTAATACTTGAGCACCAAACAGGAGACAATGGGAAGTACCTATTTATAAAAAATACCCTATGAAATAAAGAAAAACAAAATGATGGGTTAAGAACATCTTCATTCTGCAATCCCTAATGAATGAATGGGTCTAGTCATTGAAGTGCCAATGGGTCCAACACATAAAAATAGACAAGCAGACATGAAAGCACACAGGTGAGAAGTCTAGCCACAGGGACAAATCCAAGAAGAAGGGAGTACCCAAATCCAGCTACCAGCATGCAAAAGACGTAAACAGAGCCACATAGGGGAACAGCACCGTGAGTGTGTACTCAGCAGAATCCAGAAGTCTGTCATAAAATGCCTGGGATGTTCTTTAACAGATAAAGTAAAGGACAAGAAAGGGAGCAAACTAATGACATAGCAAACTAAAAGAAAAGAACAAAACTCTACCATGTCTAGGGACAACACACCTGAATGATAAAACCACAGAGAGGACAAGATAACTGAAAACAGCATCAATTCTAGGTCGTGGTTATTTTGGGCAGAGGGAAGAGGGAGGTGTTGGGATATGGAAGGAGTGGCTCTTGGTATGGCTGGTGATGTTACTCATCATGTAGAGGTAGGTATTTGCCTTATAACTAATTAAGCTACACATCTGTTTTGTATGGTTTTTGGTATATATATTTTACATTAAAGTGTTAAAGCAGTATGGGGACACATATTCCCTACTACTACCAGCTCAGGAAATGCCCCATTATCCACTACAGCACAGGTGGCAAATACAAGGCCCTCGGGCAGAATCTGGCCCTCCACCCTGTTTTATCCAGCCTGGCACCTTGTCTCTACCCAGCGGCAGCACTGAGCTCCTTGCCCCTAGTTAAGGAGTAGTTACATTTATACAGTCCTAAATTACATTTGGCCCTTTGAAGGCAACCTGAAGTCTGATGTGGCCCCCGGTGAAAATGAGTTTGACAGCCCTGCACAGTAACACACCACGAGGACCATTTTTACAGGAAGGGCTCTGGGCTGAAGCCACAATAAGGTTGTGACTCCCTCTCCTAAATCTGTTGAGTGCCTAAGAGTGCCTTTGGGTCAAAATGTATCTCTGTGAAGGCAGAGGAAGGTCAGGGTGGGGCTGGGGGAATTGGGAGCACATTTAGCCATGTTCCTCCCTTTGTTGGATGCTGTGCTACAAAGAAGGGTGGCCTGTGCCCCACTTTCAGGGAAGGGACTGCCTTTGTACTCAATGTTTGGTGTAACTCATTAAAACAAGTTACCAAGATGCTAAGATCACCTGGTAAAGACGGTTTTATCTTCTCTTGGCCAATTAAGTTTCTAAATATGGGTTATTAATATGAGTTGCAAGAGTACACTCCTCTTAATATATATGCGAATAGCACTGAAATAAACTGTACACTCTGATTAAATATCATAATTCAAAAAGTGAGACAATATACTATAGTGTTACAGCTAACTGATTTTTTAAAAAGGTCATTCCAAAGTGGAAGAAAAGTTCTAGCTCTTTTCTGAAGACAAACACATGACTTGTTTCCTCTTTGGCTGATCATTTCGGGGAGAAGTTAGTCAAGATGGTCCAGGACAAGGAGAAACATACTGTCCCAGCACTAAAAGTCACGATTTTCCTTTTAAATACTAAATGTTATTTACTAATAATATTTTTAATATAAACAACAGTAACAGCACTTGGTTATTCTCAGTACATTCCTACAAGCAGCTGTGAACATGAGCACAAACCTCATGGACATGATTTCAGTTGAGGGACTTTACAGCTGGTGAGCACCACATGCCACTATCAAGTTAGATGTTCCACAAACACATCCCAACAACATCCCCGTCTGGAATGAAAACACTAGCCTGGAAGATGAGACAGTAGGGAGTGAACCAGCACCAGCATTATGTCGTGTTATTACCTGAATCGCACCCTGGTTTTTGTAACCTCTGCCATAGTACCTCCCACCTCTTCCAAAGGTTCTGATCACTGGGGTAGAAATAACTCCTCTTGGACGCCTGAGTGAATAAAAGAGGACAAAAGCAGAAAGGTTTGAATCTGTTTTAAACAGCATTTAATGTATTTAAAATAACAACAAATGGGCCCAAGCTGGATAGCTCAGTTGGTTAGAGCATCATCCCGATATACCAAGGCTGTGGGTTCAATATCTGGTCAGGACACCAAAAATCAACCAATGAATACATCAACAAGTGGAACAACAAACTGATGATGTTGTTTCTCTCTTCCTGGCCCCCCAAGATCGATAAAGACAAAAAGTGAAATAATATCAAATGTATCTAGTATTTAATCTTATGCTATAGGAAGCATTGAGTTTATTAAATCATGGACATGCCAAAGATTGATTCCAAGGGGTCAATCTTATTTTTTTGGTCCATACCCAGCGCATGCAATTTGAAAAATACACTTCAAAAAGCTAACTTTAAAATATTAAAAACTGGTTAACTGAATAATGTGTGAATAATTATTTAATGATTTAAATAATTATATAATGGTACATATAATGCAATCCTATGCAATCACTGAGAATATTATAGAGTGTATTTAGTGATATAAAAATGTTTCTAATAAACTCATAACTGAAAAAAGCAAGTAAGAGGCCATTTTTAAACTTATATAAATATATTTTCATTGTTCAGCACTTACCCTCTTGCTGGTCCTCCAACAGAAACGACCTGTAGGGGAAAAGGCCCACGGCCCCCACGGCCCCGTCTGCTCCCAGCCCAGTGGCCGACTACGGTGCCAGCTATTTCTAGCTTCCCTCCCTGAGAAGGTATAGGTTGGATTCCTACATGAAAAACAGACAAAAAAAAAAAAATCCTTACTATCCCAATCCCAGATTTGAAAATGGCAAAGAGAAACAGGCAAGCATTTTCTTTTCAATTATGGTTTATATTTCCTATTAAGTCCTTTCTCTTGCTTTGTGATGACTTGTTAATTATGTGGAGTATCTATGTGCACATTATTTGATTTTAATGGTTTTAACTGTTGTTAAAAATATACCTGAAAGCAAGACAAATGTGGTGACTACTCAACCCATAACAACTGAAATAGGTTACAACTACAAAGTGTGCAAGAAATACATTCCATCATGTACTGTCCTTGGTGCAGATGGCTTGTATATGTTATTTTCTGTTAGGATAATTACTTCCAAGTTTAATACCTTCACCAAACATTATGGAAATTAATCAGTAAACAGAGCCTGTTATTTCTCATTGTACTGTTAAATTAGAATCCCCTTATGCTGGGTCACAAATGCGCTGTATGCACCAACTTCTATTAATTATCAGTAGCCTGCATATTCTAAGGTTTTCTGACATGTTTACCCAAGAAAATTCTCTGTTAACTCTCAGTAAAATTTCTGATAAAAATACAACAAAACAGAACTTTAAAAGCATCTTATTTTCTGGAAGATGGAATGGACTGTAATAAACTCTCATCGTCCAGTTGTTAGCCATAATGATTTAGCAGCTAGTCAGTGCTGTCCAATAAAATTTGGGATAAGCCTTACATTTTCTAGTAGCCACATTACAAAAATACAAAGGAACATATGAAATAAGTATTAACAGCACCTATTTTATTTAACTCAATATATCCAAAATATTATTTTAACATGTAATCAATATAAAACTATTAATGAGATATTTTGCATTCCCCCCATATTATGTCTTTAAAATCAAAGTGTATTTTTCATTTAGGACACAGCTCAGGTTGGATGAGTTATAGGGGGAAGTTAGAAAGCAGGTTCCTCTTGTGATTTTGCTTTAAGATTCTCCCCCACCCCCATGTTTTATCCCAACTGCAGGCTACCATGAGTTCCAAGGCTGGGGCTGCAAGCATATAGCCAACCTCATTGTGCACCAAATGACATAGGGACAGGAAGAAAAAAGCACCCAACAGCTGGGAGAACCCTGGGGAGGCAAGAAAAGGGCATGCAAGTCAAGTGGGGAAGGGACAAATGCTCCTGTGGCCACAGAGGGGCTGCGTTCATCTGCCAGAGTCTCACTGCTACACAAGATTTCTGTTGCAAGCCTCTGTAACTGAGCTGGAAAAGCATTCCTGGTTAAGAAAGGACTGTTATCCTCAAGGTTACTTAAAAATGTATCTGAATAACCCTATAATGTAGACTTGATGGCCACATTTAAATTTGCAGCCCCAAAATGCAGGATTTGTGACAAAACCATAAGTTGCAGGCTTCAAATTACAGCAAAATCACAAGACATTATTTCAAAACTAAACATTAGACTTTTTCCTCCCTTTTAAGCCTAATACAAATGAGAAGAGAAGCCATGGGAATTTAAAATAAACTAACTGATTTATATATCTAATATCAGCTGTTTCTTTTAAAATGTTTCAAATTGTGGTGAGTTTTTATGCCAGGAATTCTACTGCAGCCTTAGAATCTTTTATATAGACAAAACCCTCTACCAAGAGAAGGATTTTTTGGGAATAAGGTAGGAAAGACACATCACTGGATGTTAATGGGCAGCCGGTTCTGTAATAGGAGGTGACAGTTAGGGAGCCGGGTGCACAAGAAAGGCTGTGCATGGACACAGGATAGCCCAGAAGTAAGGCAGAGATGGCCCACAGCAAAGCTGCTGCAGAGACCTGGGGGCAGACAGGCTGGGAGGACAGGAGCAGGAACAAATGCCAGGGCAGGGGCCTCATGGAAAGAATATGCTACTAGAGTCAGGACAGAAAAGGAGAAAGGAGCCAGAGGAGCAGGGAAGCTGCTGGCAGGCAGAAGCTCTAGGAGGAGGCATGGCATAATTACCGCCCTGCGACTTGCTAGTCCTGCTGCCGTCACTGCCTGAGAAGGCTCCACAGTGTCCTGCTGCCGTCGCCACGCGGAAGGCACGGTAAGCGCCTGTTGCTACAGTTTCCCCATAGGGGCCTCCAAAGCCACAGACTCCTGTGGGACCCGGGAGGAAAGAGATGGGAGAAGCCATGAGGAACCAGGTTCAGGGGAGAGCCCCCCGGGTGGGCTTCCAGGCAGAGTGATCCCCATGTCCTCCAGTTTTTGTTCTTACACCATCAAATGCCAGGGAGGGGTTTTTCCCAGCCTCTCTTGTCAACACCAGAACAGATCCACTGATACTGAAGTAGCCTCCTGCAACCTGGGACTATCATGTGGCCCAGTCAGTGGCTGGGAGATGGCCTTAGTAGAGGAGGGCTCCCCGAACCTCATGTGAGAATCTTAAATCATAAGTGTGAGCAAAATTTCCAGCGATACTGACTGATTTTAAAATCTCATCTCTGCCACAGCTTCTGTAGCTCCCTTTCTCCCTTTCCCAGAATCTCTTCTGGACTCAATTTGCCCCTTTCATAACTAAACCTGACAGTTAATTACAAACTCTGAATGTGGCAAGATATGGCCCACTAAGGCCTGCGTGTTTGCATCTATTGTCCCACACCAGCAAGGCCCTACTTGCAGTGGTGGTCTACTCACCTGCAAAGCCCCGCCCTCGGCCCTGAGCTGGGGGTACAGGCCCGAAGTGCCGGGGGTACACAGAAGTTGGGTAGAAAGGCAGTGCTGAGGGCGGTGGGAAGGGGAGCGGGAGGCTCTGCCGGGAGAAGTTCAGCCCTTCCAGGATGCTCTGCCGCATCTTTTCTACCTTGGCAGCTTGCTCGGCCTGCAAATCAAGCACCAGCATGTGAAAACCTGATTCACAAGGTCTCTGTTGAATTAGAATGAACAGGAAAGAAATGACACATGGGCTGCTGTGCCATGTCTAGTTACTTATCTGTAAACAATAACAGTCTGCTCAGCAGTACTTGTTTACAGAATGCAAACATGACCACATGAACGAAAATGCAAAAAAAACTAAGGTACCTCTTAATCTCATAAACAAATATGAATTTCTACTGTCTGAGTGTAGCTTCAGGTGAGAACCATTTATTCTAAAGTTATTACTGAAACTGTGAATTTGCTTCTCAAAACCAATGGCTAAGTAAAGATAGATCTCACCCACAGTTTTCCCTCTTTCCATTCATGAAGCGTTGGTGGTATAGTGGTGAGCATAGCTGCCTTCCATTCATGCACCACAGGGTAGATAGATGATGATGCCTAGTTTACATCTCTGAAGTTCACTTTCCTAATGATTTAGCATAAGGTCAGGTATTCACTGCATTTTGTAGAAAGCAAACTGAGACACAGAGTAACAGATGCTTTCTAAGGGAAGCCTAGACCTCTCTCTTCAGGATAAGACTGGACCTCTCTGTGAAGCTGCCCATGAGATGACTATTCTGTCATTTTACATTAATTACATTATGAAAAACAATATAACCTGTACAAATGTAGATTATACAACTTGTGTGTATCAAATTCCACTGAACTTTAGGGACAGCAGCACTATAACTCAGCCTGAACAAAGCTCATCTAATGTCCAAAATATTCAACTGGAAGTCTTTTTTTTTTAAATATATTTTATTGATTATGCTATTACAGTTGTCCTATTATCCCCCCTTCATTCCCCTCCACCCTGAACACCCTCTCCCACCCACATTCCCCCCCTTTACTTCAGTCCATGTGTCATAAGTT
>JAPYXV010005363.1:0-10593 GCA_028533065.1 Trachops cirrhosus | reverse complement strand
ACTTTCAAATGGAGCCAACTACAGTGTCTCAATAATCTATGAGTCTATCTTAAGTGCTCAAATCTCTGGACAGCTTCTGATTGTTGCCTCCCTGAAATTCAGAGATTTGCTCCTTTACTTCATAAAAGATAGGTATTAAAAATAATTCAATTTTATTTTCTATGTTACTGTTAATATGTTTCATGGAAAGTCATCAAATTGTAAAAGATGCCCAGCCTTTCCCAAGTTAAATTAAAGGTAAAATATTATTAATGTGAATACTTTAGGTCTCAAATGCTTCACAGGTAGTCCCTAGAGATTTGTCAAGTTTTCTAACTATCAGTGTCCTGATGGTGCTTTGCCTGATGTTAGACAATATGGTGTTACAAGTCATAATGCTTGTTATTACTTAAAATGTTTACTTTTGTAGAATCTTACTTTTTTAATTTGAATCACATCTTCTAGTCCAGTGGTTTTCCTTTGGGGATAAACATCAGATTTATCTGTAGACTTTAATTAAAACAAATGTTTAAAAGAATCTCTTGGCTTGGTATTCTTTTTTTTTTTAAGATTTTATTTATTTTGTTTTTAGACAAAGGGGAAAGGAGGGAAAAAGAGAGGGAGAGAAATATCAGTGTGTGGTTGCCTCTCATGTGCCCCCTACCAGGGACCTGGCCCACAACCCACGCATGTGCCCTGACTGGGAATCAAACCTGGGACCTTTGGTTCGCAGGCCAGCACTCAACCCACTGAGCCACACCAGCCAGGGTTTGACTAGATATTCTTGACAAATTCTTGGTATATTCTGAGTATATTGCATATTGCATATTTGTGTGTACAGTATTTTGCCATGTATAATGTGCACTCTTTCATCCAAATTTTTGAGAAAAAAATAAAGATGCACATTATACATGGGTATAAGATTACATGCCATGGGTACAATAATCCCATCTATAATGCACAAAAAAAACATGAGTGCACATTATGCACAGCAAAATATGGTATATACATTATGATTCAGGAATTTTGTATATCTCAGTTTTTCCTCTGTAAATTCTGTATGTTCACTTATTATTATAAATTAGATGTGATATTCACCATCTTCTTTGAAAATAGCCTTAATCATTGTCCTTACAGACATTGTGTCTAAAGATTGATTGATTGATTGATTGATTTGCATTAGCTTTTTCTTTCATGACACAGAAACCACCAAATTTTCTTGTCAGTAGTGTCATTCTTGTTATGAGCCCTCTTCAGATTTATTACCAGTCACTTTAAGTCTTTAGCACCTACAGATAGTTTTTGTATTACTTGATGCTTCCCTGAAGGCTCTGCAATCAGCTGCAGGCCAGAGTTCATTTATTCAGCAAAGAAGCATCATCTCAGAGCCTGTGGAACAAAACTGTACTTGGTCCTTCAAACCATTGACACTTCAAAGAATAGATCTCGAGCACAGGTTTCTGATGTTATCACTTAAACAGCTTTTAGTGGGCAGAGTCAGGATTTCCAAAACTCTTTTGAGTCAAGAAGCCAATGAGTTCATGTTCATGATACTGCTAACCCAAGGTCCAGTGGAACAAGAATGGATTATATAGAACTGAATGAACTCATGAGAGATGATTGTAACTATTTGAAATATTGTTGATGTTTCGATGTTCCATTTCCTGGATATATAAGGAACCCTTTTCTCTTTCTTATTAAGTTATCTATAATACTGTTGGGAACCACCCTGCCTGGTTTCAGAAGCTATAACACCCACATGGCTAAGGCTGAGGGAGCGACCTTCAGACCATAAGCCACTAAGGAGACAAGTTTATCTCCCTGGCAGGAGCACCGCTTCTGCTCCTTTTACTTCATCTATAACTGGCCCCCGGTGCTTGGTCAGTTAGCCAGTATGGGTAAAATTCCCCAAGAGGGAAACAACCTAAGACAGGTATGATCACATGGGAGGTCCCCAAGGAAGGACTTGGGGGGCTACGGCAAAGGGGGGTGATGGATCCTTGCCCTTCAGCTTTGACAAAGCCTGAGTCCTCATTCTGTCTGCAAGAAGTCTCCTAATCTTTTGGCTGCCTTGCTTCTCCTGCCTGACTTAAGCCTGAAACAATGACAGAGAGTGGTGCAGCCCTGTGCTGGAAAGGGCGGGTTCCCTGGGTGATCAGGCCTAAGAAAGAATATGTAAAATCCTGTGAAACCCGCTTTGTTTAGAATGCTCTCAATTAAATAAGGGTCCAAGCAAGAAGTGAGTTTGTTCCTCAATGTTTTATAGCTCTTCAGCTGACTGCTGACTCAAAATAGGCCCTCAGAGTTCTTTGTTATCTATTGTTTGATCCTGACTGCCTAACAATGATTAATGAGCTTTACCTGTATTCCTGTGCAAATGAACCCAATAAAAGCCCATTGAGGAAAAGGCTCCTGGCCCTTCTCCTTCAAGAGATCGGCCACCTTTCGTCCCCAAGCAGATCATGTCTTGGTAGACTTATTCTCATCCGTGGTGGCTGGGGGCACCCTTCAGGTGGAGCCCCCCACCCCAATAACACACAATTTATTAGATGTTGGTTTTGTGCATTGAAATGGAAAAATTTTAAATAATATCTTATTCTCCCTGCCTAACCCACCATCCCAAATTCAGAAACTTTTATTAAATATTTTAGCTTTAAATGGGAAGATTTTTGCATCAGTTCAATAAGAATCTACTCACTTTTTTTTACTAGAAGCAACTGGAAAAAATTGTGTATGTGCTAAGGCTTTGTCTGGAATGTTATATTTGAGAATGATGCTTATAAAATTGGGTACAACTAGCCACTGTTTTTTCCAAAAAAAGACTATTTTAAAATATTATGGCTTTTCCTCCAACTTTTCAACCCAAATTGTGGAGTATGAACTAGCCATTTATACTTTGTCCTTTGTAAAATGACTGTTCCTACAAAATAATTTCAGTAAGTTATTCATTTGCTTTATTTCACTCACAAAATTCAAAATCATCTATTTTTCATCTCTTGGATTTTTTTGGATTTCTCCAGCTTCCCTCCATGTTGCTTACATAGGAAACAAAATGCTGTTATCGAACATACTTTCTTACACTTCATTTGTTTATTGTGAGGATTAGTTATTCAAAGCAGTACTGTTATTCTTGTCTCCTCCTTGAACATCCTTTATCACAGACACAAAGACCTAAGTCCATTTACTGGTGCCCCCCTGAGTGCAATACAGTTGAACAACTTTCCTGCCATGATATTCTCTGCCAATTCAGTTAGAAACTGTGCTATATGAATAAAGTCTATCTGTAGGAAAATGCCTTCATGTACTTGGAGGATTTCTAGCCCACTTCTTGATAAAAATTCCTCCCTGTCTCTGCAGAATACATCCCAGACAGGACAGGCCAGGTCAAGTAGATCTGAGCCACTGTGTGAAGACCCAGTGTATCGAATATGTGTCTGGTGCAAGACCAGAAGACCTGATGTGAAGAAACAGTTTGATGAAAGTGTCCTCAAAAGAGTACTTCAAATATCCTAAAATATTTCAACATCTTTCTGCAATCCACACAGAAAAAGACCATCTGGCATGACTTATTCTTTAGATTTCCAAATGCAGTGAAGACATCTACCTCTTCCTCATTGAGAATGTGTCCTGCCTCAGTGAAGGACATCCCTTGGACATAACTAACATCAAGGCTATAATATGAACATGCTACCAATATATTTTGTAAAACATCACAATATGGGTTGTCCTTGTACAAGGTGTAGGGAGATGGAAATGGATAAGACATGTCTAACTTAATTCCAAATTGGCATCTGCATCATCAACAGATATACCTCCCACATTTAGAGAATGGATATACTTCTTGCATTTGGAGAATGATATATTTAGAGAGAACGTGTTTTACTGAAGCTTTGCCAGCATTCCCTTCCTTTGGGGAAAAGTATTTCATGAAGTTCAGGAATGATATTCAGTTCACTTCTTACAAAGGGACTCCAAACTTGACTGTGGACACTAGGGGGCAACCTCTGCACCCCAATTCCCCAGCCTTCCTGTCTACTATGTATTACTTTCCAAATGGGCAGCATTTCACTGTTCCAAATTATCACTATATGGCATTATTTTCTTTCTGCTTAATTTTTTAATTTTTTAACATAGTGTTTAATTGCTCAATGTTGAGATTCAGCTCAATGGTGTAATATTCTTCTCGGTAAAACAAGTTTCTTCCACAAATTTGGCAGGAAGATTCCCTTGGGGCAGGCAAAGATTTCTTCAACAATACACAAAAACAATGGTAATCATATATGACCCATACTCCAGAATCAGAATGGTAGTAGGAAGAGGCTCAAATGTGAAATTTTGTCATGAAGACTGAAGCAGTGGTTTGCAAGTCCTCCCTGTTGGTGCTTCATACTCCTGCTGAATTATTTTTGGAATGTTTCTAAAGATTCGTCTCCAGAAGGGACTTTACCAAATAATTTCCCACCAGGAACATGATGGACAACTGATCTGAGCAACTTTTGTCTTTTCTGGAAAAGGTTTCTGAAAACCAGGGACAAGTGGAGGGGCGTTCTGGAAGTTGGGAGAGGGGATCACACTCTCTGACTCCCTGCTGCTCCAAATCTAAGGTGTTTGGTGGCTGCCACCCACCAAGCAGCTTTAAGGAGAACAGCCTGCCCGTGCCAGGAGAAACCTTGTTGCCAGGCCCCTCCAGGTGGACATGACGACAGGGGCAAGAGGGGAGGCTGCCTGCCAACCTGGAGAAGCTGTTGCCAGGGCCTGACCACTAACTTTTAGGGAATTAAGGTTGACCTCATAGAAACAATACTGAGAAAGCCCTCCTGGGGCCTGACTTTCAGGGTCCAGTGTTAGAGCTACTTAGAGAGGTCACTTCCATGGCAGGCCATGAGCCTAGAGATGTTTGGAGAACTTTGCAAAAAGAGGAAGTCACACAAAGTGTATAGGTACTGCAGGTGAAAACCAGTGGATAGTTTCTTGGACATGGTCTTAGCCTCAAAACAGCAATAGAGGCTTTAGAAGTTCAACCTGAGATTCCTTATGGAAACCTCTTAGCACAGCAAACTTAAAGAAGGCCTTTATGCTAAATTAATTATTGCTGCACCTGTGTAAATAATCAGGCCAAATCTAAGGAGGCCAGGCTCATTTTGTAATCAAGAATCATCTTTCGTCTGTTTTCGCAGGCAGCGAGATGATTATAATGTATGGGATTGGAGGCGCCACACCCGCAGCCGCAGCCGCAGCCGCAGCCGCAGCCGCACCCGCAGCCGTGGATGGGGCCAGGGTGCAAACCTCCTCAGTGACTCCGGCCCTCAGCTGCTGCCCGCGGTGCGCTCGCCCGCCCTCAACTCCCACGCCCAGAGGCGGCAACATCGGGAGCAGCAGCTGCCCCTGCTCCCACCCGAAATGCTGAGGTACTACCCCCGTCGCCCCGCGGGAGTCCAGATGGGCAGTGGAGAGATGCTCTGGCTGGACGAGCTCCGATCCCCGTGGGAAGTCCTGGCTAGCTTGCTCTCTTTTCGCTTGGCGTTCTGCCTGCCGGACTTGGAGATGGAGGAGTTAGAAGCAGCTCTTCACGGAGATGATGTCGAGTTCATCAGTGACCTGATCGCCTGCTTGCTTCAGGGCTGCAATCAACGAAGGGTTATCACGTTTCCCGAGTTGGCTGGTGTAGCTGCCTTAGCTGGAACAGGATCCTGCAAAACATAATCAAATCCAGGTGGCCAGAACTTTTTTCCTAATCCTAGACAGAATGCCTGAAACCATAAGAGCTCGTTGTAAGACAATGGAAACTCTTCCTGATTTGAAAATACTGGAAGCAAATTCAATGTCATAGGCTTCTGGTGCAGACCAAATTACATGTGAAAGAATTATGAAATGTTAACAAGTGCATGCCATCCACCCCACCGTTAGATAACCTGGGCCTGGCTGTAGAGGGCGAAAACAAGAAGAACAAATGTTTATTTTATGAAGGAGGAATGCAAAGAAGGTTAGCAGGAGGAAGCCCTTCCCCAGCACAATATTTAGAGGAGTACGAACTTCCTAGTTTGAAGAAGGAAAGGTTCTCAGTAAGAACTTCTAAATGTCAGTGAAGCCAAAACTTCGCACTTGAAAGCCCTTTTAACAGGTAATAATGGATACAGCACATGAAAAAGCCCAAGCAGAAGAAGATGGGCATGTGCTTCTCCATGGTCCCTCCCACCCCACCGCACCCCACACACACACACACCATCAGGCAGAGATAGGGTCCAGGGCAGCTATCAGTTCTACAGTAGATAATGGCTTGGCTCACCAGCGGCAGGTGTTGGTACATGAGAAGGAACAAAAACACATACTGTGTGCCAAACTGCAGGCGGAAGTAAAGGAGGTATAAAAGCAAAAGCATCTTCTCCTGATGGAAGTTCAAGCTGGACTTCTTCAAAGAGGGGACATGCTCCTGGACTCTCACCATGGAGCCCTCATCCACTTTACCTGCCACTGACTCCACTAACTTGAACTTTGATCTGCTTAGCCCAATCAGAGCCATGAAGAATTCCATGAGTAAGAAGAGGACTAGGAGGATGAAGGAAAAAAGTACCAAATTTCTAGTACAGGACTGCTAAAACTTTGTTCGAAACACTCCGTCAACCAAGGATAGGCGATGTTGTCATGGCACCAAAAATCTTCATGGATGGAGGACCAGGGCATGTGGACCACAAGCACTATGCTCCACACACAGCAATGAAACCAAGCCCCAGCTGCCACCCCATATACTGTAGTAGCCAGATTTGTCTCTGGCCACAGAGTAGAACGCAGGGATCAGTCCGGCCACGGCTGCCGCAGCCGTCTGCTCAGCTTCTCAGGCGACCATGGAATCGGAGACCAGGAGAACTCTGACCGCACCTCAAGGAGAAGGAGAGAAAACACAGGGCAGAACATGAGAGCAGGTACCAAGAATCCTAAGCACATCTGAAGAGGCTGCTCAAGTTTTAGATCTGCCACCAGCACCCAGTTTTCTATCTTTACACACAAGTAATATTTATACACCCGTGGGGTGGTTATTCCCTCTGCAAGTTTCAGCCTATGTTAAAGGCTGTCCACCTCTGGACACACCATCCACATTATATGTATATATATTATCTCTCCTACTAGATTACAAGCTTCTAGAGGTCCAGAATCAAACTGTACTCACATTTACAATGCTCATATTATCCAGCCTAGACAATTACATATAATAAGGACCTAATTAAATGCATTATAGAATTGTACACTTGAAACTTATATAATTTCATTAATCATTGTCACCCCAATAAATTTGATAAAATTTTTAAAAATAAAATAAAAATACACAGTAAAAAATCATTTTTAAGATTCTTTTTCATCAAATGTAGGGAAACTATAGGGAAAAATTTGTTCTTGAATGGAAAATTATGTCCTGCCATTCTAAAGCATGCCTGGGTTGTCTGATTCTGTAAACCATAGGTAACTGACAGCATTGCTAAATGATTCCTGCTCATAGACATGCAAACAAATTCTGTCCAGGGGAGAAACAACCAAAAATCCAAATTTGGCTCTATTTGCACATTTATTACAATATTCCTGACCTGTACCTGTGTCTGTTCTTAGGAATCTCCTTTGACCTCATTGTAACACTTTACTAGATTCCTCATGAATGAGTTAAATAAAACCTTTAACATGTATTTATTATATCTGTATAAGAGTCATGATTTTACCTACCTTTGAAAATTATCTTTTAATGCCTACATAGAACTAAACCTTCCTTTCATGGTTGATCCTCATATGCCTTGAGGTGTTGTATCAGCCACAGAGGGTCTACAGGCTTTCAGACAACAGTGTCAGAGGGACTTTTGAAGCAGCCCAGTTTGAGGACCTTTCAAGCAACCCAGCTCAGGAACTTTCTAGAAACTTTATGGTAGCAACCTCATTCAGAAGCCACTTGGTGTTTTTTTCTGTTCTGCTGCTTACGGTGGCCTGGACTTCTTAACAGACACTGTCTTGGTCATTTGGCTTCCTATAAAAGGCTGTATATACCCCAAAAGCCGGGGAGAAATACAAATTTAAGACCCTCCTGTTCTCACTCTCACAGAGAAGAGCAAGATAGTGCTTAAGCACTGCCATATAGGGTTTTTTATGCTTATTTAAATTAAAGCCATGTGAAGCTTTATGCTGTTGTCTAGACAGCAGGTTTAGAAGGAGGTCATATTTTCTTCAAGGAGGACCCCACATGGTCAAGCAAGTTATAGAGACCCAAGAGAGCACATACTGTAGTGAAATCAATGTGTGAAGATGCAGGTGGTCTGAGCTATGCCAGTATCCTTTGCATTCCGACGAGCCATTACCACATCATCACCCATGAATTGGCATGGGATATGTTAGCCATCTCTAAAGCTGGATGCACACATCTTAGGGGCTACTCAGGACAGCCTTTCTTCACTTTTTTGTGTGTACGTATTTAATATATGAGCACAGTAGTACATGCATATAATTTGCTAATATACATATGTTCCAGTTGAACATCCAACTTTTTCTCATAGGATGTACAATCAAGATTAGAAAACAGTACGATATATCATGAAAACATCTTGTTATTGGGTTTCCCAGGTGTCCTAACCAGGATGGTATTGGGAAGGGCTGACCATCATGCACATTTATCCCACAATTCATTCAGAAGAAGCATGCCAACCTGCCTCTGATTATAGTCCTGAAAATTTGTTCTCTGAAAAGCAAGCACTTTCTTCTGATTATTTCTCTATGTCTAATGCTTAGAAAAATGCTTGGCACATAGTAAGTACTCAATATTTGTTGGATGAATTTCATAGAGGTTTAACTCCGTATCCTATTTTTAACAATCATTCATTCCTCACTATATTGCCCTTCGTGGTTTAGAAATTGGAAACCTCATTTTTATAAGGGTGCAGATGAACATATTTACCGAAAGTAATGTGGAAGTTTCTTTAAGATACTAGGCCTCATCAGTTAGTCCCAAACACTTTGACCAGAGCCCTATTCAATTCTATTTAGGGTGTCCAGCCATCCCAGTTTACCTGAGAATGAAGGGTTTCCTGGGACGTGACACTTTTAGTGTTAATATAGGGGCAATCCTGGGCAGACCAGCATGAGCTGGTCACTCCAGTTATGCTGGGTACCAAGACCCTGCTTAGGAGCGTTTCTTTTTCTCTGCAATGGGCAGTATACAAGCAGCAGCATGTGAACATCAGCTTTCTATGCACCCTGGAAAGCAGAACAAGACAAAACAGCCCCAGGGTAGGGCTACACTTATCCTGTCCTCAGTCTGAAACAGTACTGCTTAAAATCACCAACACTGCCCATCAATTTTCAGTACTCAGTACGGTAGCACTTGGTCTTGTTCACAAGAGGATACAGACTTGAGAAGACATGATGGTAGTGAAACAAGGTGTAGGTTAATTGCATGTTTATTACCACCCTTCACCAAAGGAGCATCCCAGGGGTACCAGAAGCAATGGGTAATTGGCCCATCTCAAAAAGATCTGACATAGATACCCTTCTTGGTTTTTTGTTTTGTTTTGTTCTTGTAACTGTGTAACAAAAAGAAGCAATATACTGGCAAACTGAGATGTCTACTTGGTGAGAACTAATGGTAGCTGCATCTAATGTTGCCCAAAGGTGACTTGTTGCACAGGGTTGTGGACTCTTACAGTCATAGGGAGGTGGGGGAGAACAACTATTGAACTCAAAGACAACCTGCTTCCTCTGATCATGGCAAAGCCATCCAGGAAGTAGTACCTGACAAGGCTCTTCCCTTCTTGGCAGGCATAGCATGTTAGGTAGCCCCTAACTGTGGGCCAAATAGCATAATCTTTAGATGGAAGAGGAACAGCAGTGAAGGAGTGTGACATAGGCACGTTTTTTTTTTCTGGTTAAAATGCTAATGTAGAACTGTGAGGATGGACAGCAGCATAATATACTGAAAGGCGTCAGTGTCTTATGTTAATTCTCATCATGTGCTCAGGGCCACCTTACTGACAACTGGCCCAGGACCTGCATAATTCTGACTCAGAGCCATGTTAAATGATGTGAGCAGTACCCACTGATTCTCCAGAAAGACCTTGGCTTCCGGAAGCTTCAGGAAGATTAAAGGATCCATAGAGTGACTGTTTAAGGTTTTAATATGCCCTACAGCTTCCCCCCCATGTCACATGTTAGCCACCCCTCACCGCCCACTCTGGACACAAGAGATGTTTGGTGTTTACTACCTGATCTGAAAAATGTTTTATTTATCCTTAGTTCATCCCCATTCTTCCTGACAGACCCTGCTAAGTTTAAGAACACATCTGCAATGAGCTTTGAGTTACTATAATATGTTTGAAATGTACACTGGATAAGTTCCTACATCCAACTCAACTGCCATCCCCACCATGAGAACAATGGTTTGTTGACTTTCTCCAACCCACCAGAGCTGAACATATTTTCAGAACTCATTAACTTCTGGGTTTTATTTGTCACTCTCCAAAAACCTCCTCCAACCTTGGCCATCTTCTGGGATATTAAACAGAAGCAAAACTTATGGAAATATTCAGTAGTCCCAATATGATTCACAAGCCTTTTCTAGAACTGAATGTTTTCCAGAAATATATCTAC
>JAPYXV010005362.1:0-10593 GCA_028533065.1 Trachops cirrhosus | reverse complement strand
TCATCCTGGCACTAAGAGAAAAACCATAGCTAAACCCAACAGGACAACACAATTTTTTAGCAGAATTAGTGTCATATCATATGTATAGTTTTATTGTTAAATATTTAGGATGTTTTCAATATTTTATGATGCCACAATAAGCATCACTGTGCAAATCTCAGATTATATTCTTAGGAGAACTAATAAGTTAGTAAGTATGAACAGTCTGCTAATTTGTATTCCCCTCAGCAAGTATGAATATGACTTGTTAAATTTTTTTACAAGCAGACTGCAAATTTTAAAAAGTGCTATAATGAATAGAACATATGTGACAAAAAGAGAATACACAGGTATTCATTTTTAAAATTTCATTTAATGTTGTAACCATATTGTGTTACAATTTAAATTACTAATCCCTCAGGCTGGCTTCATGGAAACCATTGTGTTCAGATCTCAATTCTCACAACAAAACCTCTGAAAAGCCACACCAAATAAAACATCTCTGATCCATAACTAAATGCTTAATATTTTTCACTCCAGAGACAGCACAGTACCAATTCTGACCTACATACTAATTACCTTTCAGCAGGAATGTTGCTCCCAGTCACCATGTTCCTTTCCTTTTAAACTCATTTTTGCTTTAGCTGGGACCCTCAACACATCATCTTAATACAATGGAAGGGTATAAGAGAGCCCATTATAACATTCTCCCTATTTGTTGATGCTGAAAATTTTTCATGAAACAGATTTTCAATTATATACTTTTTAAAGCATAACAAAGGGATGTTGCTAAGAAAAGCCATCTTAGCCCTGGCTGGTGTGACTCAGTGGATTGAGCACAGGCCTGCAAACTAAAGGGTCGCATGTCCGATTCCCAGTCAATGCACATGCCTGGGTTGCAGGTCAGGTCCCCAGCAAGGGGCATATGAGAGACAACCATGCATTGCTGTTTCTTTCCCTCTCTTTCTCCCTCCCTCCTCCTCTCTCTAAAAATAAATAAAGAAAATATTTTTTAAAAAGCCATCTTATTTTTATGTATCCCTATTATTACAACCATGTGTTATTTTTCTCAGCAGTATGATAATCAAATATCTCAAAACACTACCAGATTCATACCTACTAAGAGGAATAACGACATTCAATTTAAAATTCAAAAATTACTTCGCTTAAAGTACTACGTGCAGACACTCTGGGAGATCATAATGCGTGGGGGAAGATGACAGACTGATACAGGGATACCAAGTCAGATGCAAGGCAGACTGTACTAAAACACAGGGTCCCATGATACACCAAGACCGATTCCAGCAGGGCAGTGGGGGGCACGGCGCGGGAAAACACTACAGGCTTAGTGGATACCATTTCGCCACTTTTTTCTCATCTACAGCACTTATGCCAAATTCCTTAACAAAATTCTAAATGAAACGTGCATGACTGACTCCAAATAGTCAGTATTTTGTTCGCCTACACTTGAGGTAGCACAATGGAAAGGATATGCACCAGGAAATCAATTTCAACAACAGGCAAGTCTGGTTTCCCATCCCATCTCTGCCACCAAACTGTAATGGGATGATAGGCAAAGTCCTGGTCTCTGCCAAATGGAGATGACAGTCTCTACCTCTTACTTAGCATGGCATTTGATGTCATCAGCATTCAGTAAGTGTTTGTAGAATGAATGGATGGATGGGCGGTATTGCTGGAGATTAAATGTGGAAAGTTCACATCATTATAATAGGACTCAGTAAATGGCAGCAGCCCTCCCTTCCCTTTCCCAGGGCTCAGTACTGGCCTTGTTCTCATCTGCTGGGGCTTTGCTCCCCCTCAGAGATAACCCATTTCCATGGAATCAATGTTGTTACTGTTTTTTATAGGGTTTTTTTTTGGATTTTAGTTAGTCTTTAATGTAACTCCAACTCTTGAAGAGTAAACAATGATGTAAGTACAAAACACCCAAACATGTTACCTGCCTGTCAGTAGTTCTGAACTGTCACAGGGACCGCACTGTCGGAACAGAGGTCACTCACATTTTAAGAAAATAGGATCTACCTTATTTCAGTGAATTCATGCTCTAGCCATTGAAAGGAAGAGGTGAGGTTTATTTTGTGCGAAGTGTATTCACTTCACCAAAAGTAGCTTTCTTCTCTCTCCTTTACTTGGCATTTTAAAAAACTGTTCATTTTCCTTTTATGTTAAAGGTTCTGTAAGAACTGATGGGGCCTTTCCTTTCTGAAATAAAATTAACTATATGAGTCATACATTTCTGGCTTGACTTTGCTAGTTAAGTTCCCGCAGAATTAGCAATTTATAGAGAATTAAATGTTAAAAGAAGTTAGAACACTTGCATACCAAAAAGCACCATTTCGAGTTCACAATTCAGGGCTCCGTGGCACGAAGTGCCTACGAGCAGCTTCCTATCACATACCGAGGCCACAGAGCTCCCCGGAGTATAGACCTGTTGTTGCCATAAACTGTAGTCACTGGAGGCTTCTCTCATAGAATATTCTGGATGCCAAGGACCTCTGATGAGGGAGGACTGTTCAGGTCATAAAGAAAGAGCTTCTGGCCATTAGGGTGACAGCCTACCAAGACACCCCCCTAAGAAGGATCAATAGGGAAATCATCCACCGATGTAACGCACTTGAGTACCTTCAGTTGAGTTAAATTCATATTAGGATGTTTTTCCAAAATATGAATTTCATGAGCCTATATGTCAGCAACATAAATGTACTTTTTATCAGGTGAAATATTGATACCATTTGCCAAATAAAATCCTTCTGCTACTACTTTAACTTCATCTGGACTATAGTAAACAACATTTGTTCAGTGTAAGTTCAAGTAAGAAAGGATCAGAGAAACAGTGGTCACTGGTGGCACAGAAATGTGCAGATGCAACAGCTACAGTCATCATTCACGCTTGGAAGAAGCTCATGTTCCACTGTTCCTAGATGCAAAAAAGAATTACCTTCTTCACGTTTAAAAATTTCCACTGTATTCTTGAATTCTGGTTGGTTTCCACCAAGAGGTAAATTGCTGTCATCTATGAAAGTGCTGATACCATTTGGATTAAATGAGCCAAATTAAACCCCCAACTGATTCTTAATTTCAATGGCCTCAGGTTTTTTCATCTTTTACATCCATCACTAGTATTCCTCTGGGCATATCTGGTGCAAAACTGTGGAGTACTGGGCATTGTAGACCCACAGTAAAGAAAGCCAGACCATTGGGAAGTATGTCACTATCCTCAGTGCCAGCTTCAATGCAGTTTAGAAGGTCTACAGATGCTACTTCACTGGAGGCTTTAAGTCGATTAAAAGTGCCAGGAGCCTCTCAACCAGCAGCACCAGCACTATCCCCAGCAGGCTCAGACCCACCAGCTGCCCCACGGCACCCTTTGCTCAGGCCTGGCAGGGTAGCACTATGGGCGGTGCCCAAGTTCAGTCCAAGCCACAGGAAGCTGTGCTCTGCCCCACCTCCAGCCTTGATGGGTAGTCTTTAAGGAATAAATTCCAAATTCCTATTTCTAGACTGACAATGTAATCTGATATCAATAAAGTTTTGTCATATTCTCCCCAGAATTAGCTTCCCTTCTAAAATTCTTTCTTCTCCACCAATCAGCCAAAACTAAGCACCTGGTATGAGTTCTATACTGTGCTAGGTACTGTGAATTAAGAATATAGAATCCCAGCCTCAAGAACTTTCACCTACTTGGAAATAATAAACTGACATGTGAAGCAATAAATACAAAATAGTAAGCTATTAATTCCACTTATCAAACAGTTATTTAACCGAAAGTTCAACTTTATGTGATAAAGATAAGAGCAAGAGAACAGTTAAAAAAAAAGACAGTCACAATAGATGTAGACAGATGTAGTAACAATAGCACAGACACATTGTTAGGGCTAATTATTCACCTCTAGAAATGCAACATATGAAAATAACCCTAAAAGAGGAAGGAGATAGAAAAGCTGACTGAATAAAAGATGCTCACTGCAGCATTAGATATAAAAGGGAAAAATCAGAAATAACTTTAAAATTTAACAATAAAGGAGCATCCAGCATCTGTTTTGACCAATGCATTGGATAACATATTATACAACCATTAAAGTATTTGGGAACATTTCCTAACATTAGAAGATATGGACATTATGTGACATGGAAAAATATATTAAAAAGTGTATTCAGCATCTAACAGTAATGGCATTAAACAAGAAAGTATGCACAGAGAAATGGTAAGTAACAAAGCAAAACAGATAGTATGGATGGTGGGATTATGATTTTTTTCCTTCATACTTTCCTGAACTTATCAGACTATCCTCAATGAGCTGGTATTATTTATATTTTAAAAACTTAATGAAGGTTTAAAGCATTTTAAGAATATATCATGTATTTTTAATATTTTTTAAATCTTCACCCAAGGATATGTCTGTTGATTGTGTTTTTAGAGAGGGAGAAACATCAATGTGAGACAGACACATGGACCGGTTGCCTCCTGTAGTGCCCTGGCCGGGGGTCAGACCCGGAACCGTGCTGGTGTTCGGGACAACAACCAACTGCACAACCCAGCCAGGGCCGAGTCTCATACGATCAGAGCAGAATTCTTCACGTGGAGCCCAGTGGCTCTTCCTTTCTTCATTTATTCATGAGCCTGACTCTTCTCTAGACACTAAGATTACAGGAGTAAATAGGGTAGGTTTCATAATATCATGTGACAGAGGAGGGAGTGGCCGTTCAGGCTGACAGGCAGGCACAGCCCTCAATATTTTGGGGGGTCACATGAAAGTGGTTTAATTGTTTTCAAAATCAGAAGGAAAACATGAACTGTTTGACTGAAAAGAATGTTTTAATATATAACATTAGTATATCTTTGTATCAATAGTCATAAAATATAATTTTTAATACTTTTTTATGAAGGAAGGTATGTACAAAGGCAAAAGAAAAGTGCCACAGGCTCATAAAAGCCATACTGTGGTCCCATCACTCAAGCTGAGGACCAAAAATAAAGTAAAAGCCAGCAATTCATATTTGGGAGAGTATTTCAGGTAGAGAGAGAAGCTGGTGCAAAGGTCCCAAAATAAGATAAAAACTAACAGCAGGTATGGGAAATGTAGTAATATCACAAAGGACTGGTCTGAACCTCATTTAAGAAGAATAAAGACAACTTTCTATAAAAAAGATATAGGGAATACAACAAGTGTTGCACCAATCTTCATATATAGTGGAGACAATATATTCTAATTATTTCCCCCTTTTTTATTTTTTTATCCTCACCTGAGGACATGCTCATTAATTTTAGAGGGAAGGGAAGGGAGGGGCAGAGAGAAGGAGACAAACACCGATGTGAGAGAAAAACATCAACCGATTGCCTCTCACACACACCCGACTGGCACCAAGCCTGCAACCTAGGTATGTGCCTTGACCAACCGGTAATCAAAACTGCGACCTTTCAGTGTATAGGACAATGTTCAACCAACTGAACCACACCAGCCAGGGCATTTCCCCTTTTCTTTGATCTAAGCATAAGCATTCCCAAATACACAACTTTTCAAATATCTAAAAAAAAAATTTTTTTAAGAGACAACTTGAAACACAATTAATAATTTAAATGGGTTTAGAAATTTAACCAAGGAGAGGAAAGATCTCTACACTGAAAACTGTAAGACAGTGATAAAAGAAATTAAAGATATAGCCCTGGCTGGTGTGGCTTAGTGGACTGAGCACAGGCCTGAGAGCCAAAGCATCATGGGTTCGATTCCCCCAGTCAGGGCACATGCCTGGGTTGCAGGCCAGGTCCCCAGTAGGGGGTATGCTAGAAGCAACCACACACTGATGTTTCACTCCCTCTCTTTCTCCCTTCCCCATCTCCATAAAAACAAATAAATAAAATCTTTAAAAAAAAAAAGAAATTAAAGATATAAATAACAGACAAAAATAAGTGAAAAGATTTCTTATGTTTATGGATTGGAAGAATTAATATCATTAAAATGCCCATACTATCCAAAGCAATCTACGGATTCATTGCAATCCTTCTCAAAATTCTGATGGCAGTTTTCACTGATATAAAAAAAAATCCCAAAATTCATATGGAATCACAAAAGATCCTGAATAGTCAAACCAATTTTGAGAAAGAAGAACAAAACTGGAGTCATCATACTTCTTGATTTCAAATTATATTACAAAGCCATACTAATCAAAACAGTATGGTATTGGTATAAAAAGACATAAAAAGACACAGTGGAACAGAATCAAGAGTCCAGAAACAAACCCACACATACACTGTCAACTAATCTATGACAAGTGTACCAAATGTACAGAATGGGGGAAGGTTAGTTTCTTTAATAAAAGGTGCTGGGAAAACATGCAAAACAATTAAATTTAATCCTTGTTTTATTCTATAGGCAAAAATCAACTCAAAATCAATTAAAGACTTAAACATAAAATCTAAAATGGTAAAACTTCTAAAAGAAAACATATGGGGTAAGCTCTTTGATTCTGGTCTTGACAATGACATTTTGGATATGACACCAAAAGTATAGGAAACAAAAGTAAAAATAAACAAGCAGGACTATATCAAATTTTTGCACAGCAAAAAAAAAAAAACAAAATAAAAAGTTTACCCATGAAATGCAGAAAAAACACAAACCACATATTTGATAAAGGCTTAATATCCAAAATATGTAAGGAATTCACATAACTCAATAGAAAAATAAATAAATACCTGATCAAAAAACGGGCAAAGAACCTTCATAAATTTTTTCTAAAGAAGACACACTAATGTCCAACATTAGTATATGAAAAGGTGCTCACACCACTAATCCTCAGGGAAGGTAAATCCAAAAATCAATGCTCACATCTGTTAGAATAGTTATTGTCAAAAAGACAAGACAATAAGTATTGGCGAGGGCGTGCTGAAAAGAGAACCCTTGTGCACTGTTGGTAGGAATGTAAATTGGTGCAGCCACTATGGAAAACAGCATGGAGCTTCCTCAAAAAATTACAAATAGAGCTGCCATATATGATCCAGAAGTTCCACTTCTGGGTCTATATACACAGGAAATGAAAAAAGCATCTCAAAGAGGTATTTGCAATTCCATGTTCATTGAAGCATTATTCACAATAACCAAGATATGGAGATAATCTATGTGTCTGTCAACAGATGAGTAAGTAAAAAAAAAATGGAGTGTATGTGTGTACAATGAAATATTATTGTATACATAAAAGAAAGAAATCCTGACACTTGAGACAACATGGATGAATCTAGAGGGCATTTTGCTAAGTGAAATAACCCAGACAAAGACAAATACAGTACAATCTCACATATATATGTGAAATCAAAAAAGGCAAACCCATAAAAACGGAAAGTAGAAAAGTGGTTGCCAGAGACTGGGGAGAGAAACAGAGAGATGCTGGCCCAGGGGCACAAACTTTCAGTTAACAGATGAGTAGGTTCTGGGGATCTGAGGTAAAGCAGGGTGACTACAGTTAATAACAATGTACTGGATACGTGAAAGTTGCTGAGAGTAGTTCATAATTGTTCTCTCGGGAAAAAACAACAAACAAAAATTGAGAAGTAGGTAATGGGTGTTAGTTAATTTGATTGTGGTTATTATTTAATAATGTACATATATATCAAGCCATTACAGCATACACCTTAGGTATATACAATTATCTGTCAATTATACCTCAATAAAGCTGGTTAAAAAACACATCATACAATAAGTAGGTGAGAAAAGGAGGCATTACAATAGGATCAGAGAAAATTTAGGGGAAATAAAACTTCCTTCATATATCCCAAGAATGGAAACTGGAACACTTCCAAGGACTGGAAGAGATGTTCTAAGTTACTAGGAACAGAAGTATGTCCAAGGAGAAAAAGTTGTATGGATGCATATTGCCACATAATAATAAAACTGTTCTAACTCCTCAAAGTGTTTAATGATTGACAGTGTTGTTTTGAGCCAGTAATGAAATAGGGACACCTGAGCATTAGCAAGAAGATTGAACAAGGGGATAATCAAGGTCCTATCCATCCCAGGAATCCTAAAATTGCACAGAAGTGCTCCAATGAAAGTAGAGGTCTTCTGCAAGTTAGGTTACCTAAAAAGGAGACTGAGATGGAGATAGCATGGAGGGAAGTGTGTAGGGGAGTGCTCTGCGGATCATCCCTGTAGGAGCAGGGAAGGAGGCAGGAGCAGACAGAGAAGTTAGGCTATGATGACATCATAACAGGGCCTCAGCCAACCCTCCAGAGTCAGGGTAAGAGGGTTGGCTGGACCTTCATACCACTTCATCCACCAGTCCCTGAATGCAGACTGCACCTAGGAAGGGGTGTAAACCTGGAAAACCAGACTCCCTTTAGCTGAGAGCTAACAGCTGAGAACCACAGGCTGGCCCATGACCAGCAGCAGGTGGGATCTGGGAGGTGCAGCACCCACTATAAAACCTTATGTAAAATGTTTGTGTATCGATTGTTTCAGTAGGATAACACACATCAAATTCCAAAACCAGCCTCTGGCACTTCACAACATTCTGCTGTAAAATATTCAGTAGCTCATTGGCCTCACTAGGAAACAGCACAGAACCTAAATATTATTACATTTACAAACGAAATTTTTAAAAAACTACTTTCACTCTTACTACAGAAAGATCTTATTTCATTCTCCACGGCCAAAGTTTAGATTCTAAACTTAATGAATTTTCACCCCACAGCATTATGGTTGTGTAAATTTTAAAGGTCAATAGCCAAGATTAACCATTAATACGCAAATTAGATAGAAAACCAAACATTTTTTAATCTTTCCCTCCCCTCCACAATGTAAACAATTAATGTACTCACCCATAGAAAACATGTTAAGTGTACATGCATTCAACCTCAACTGATTATCTTCTAATTGATAAGCTTTAACTGTGCTTATTCCCTTATGCTATTAATATTAGGGCAACTTATTTCTAAAATTATTTGTACCACACATATGACATATAAATATCAAATCATGAGATTGCCATAAGTCTAAACTGAAATTCAAGTTCAATATAATGAAATATAATCAAATTCATACATGCAAATAAAATTTAACATACTCTCTAAATATGCACATACTTGAGGAGCAATTATCAATTACTTTATATCTTAATTACATACTCTTGACTAGAGGTCATCAACATCTAGTCCTCTACAATCAGAACAGCTGGATTTTCGACAAATATCAAGAGTAATTTACTATGTTTGGGTAAAATGCTGCTAATGGAATATACTCAGTTATGATAAATATTATTGTCTTTCCTTTTGCTTATAAAATTTATATTTACACTACAGAAAAAAAAATTAGGTATTGTGGATATAGGCAAGCAGAGCCTGACCTCAAACTGAATTATCTACTTCTCTGGTGACCAGAATGATCCATTTTAAAGGAAAAAAAATAGCTTACAATTTTCTACAGAAAGACTAAGAAAAACATGCTATACTCATGTGAAGGTAAAGTAGCTCCTTGTGATTTATCTCTGAAATTCCTCTAAAGCTCTGACAGAAGGGAAATAATGTGGAAAAGTAGACCTAACTTGCCAGTCAAAACAAAATCACCAAGTTCAGGAACACTTAGAGAAGCCAAATTAAAATCAATGGAACAAATAAAATAAATGGGCATGTTGTTTTGAGCCAGTAAAGTTTGTGGTAACTGTTACAGCAGCAATTGAAAACTAATACAATTGCCTATATTGAAGTCTATCTCTTGCTAGATATTAAGAGTTATGCCTTACACATTTTAATGTGTTCTGTTCAAAGCTTAAGCAAGACTCTCTGTACAAATGTGACTCTCAATAATACCTGTTGAATGAATGAAATCTTGTAAATCCCCTCACTGCCTTCACTAGAGGAAGAATTATATTAGAACCAGTCTAGATCGAATTTCTTTAGTGGGGCCCTTTACCACAAACCCAGGAGCTACAGACCCTCACATTTTTATTGTATTGTTCACTGATCTTAATCTGGCTTCTCTAAATGTTCCTGAAATACAAAAACCTCTATAAGGTTGTTTCTTAAAGAAAGACTGATTTTCTAATAACAAAAAATAAATCGAAGTATTCCTAATTACACTAAATTGTTCAATGCCTACTAACTTAACATTGAAGACCCAGGCACTATTTTTGGTTGCCAGTGTTCACTGGGCATCTCGGAACTCACTATTATCCCCTGACGGAAGCCAACCCATCCCTGCTGTATGACACAGTCGCAGAGGGAGCCGCACGTCCGCACAGCAAACTCGGCAGGGAAAGCACCTGAATCGCCCTTGTGTTGTTTCTCTTTTGCTTGCCTGTGCTTGGGATCATTTTTATTGCTATACACACTGGAGCAGATGGTGAGAATGAGAATTGCTTGAGAATTATAGGGATAATGTAAGTGATGACTATATTACTACTCCAAATCCCCCTTGTACCCCAGACTTAATCAGGAGTTTCCTAGAAAGGGAGTTATTTCATGATAGTACAATTATGCCCACCAAATAGCCAGTCCTGACTAGAACTTCCCCGAATAGGTTAGTCAGACCAAAATCCCCTAGAAAGGGCAGGAGAAAGAAGAGAGCTAAATATTCAGTTTTATATAGATTTCCTTAGACCACAAGA